>MNAD01000881.1:0-75374 GCA_001895945.1 Trametes pubescens
GTAGGTGTAGGGCGAGTTCAGATGCGAGACAACAAAGGCCTGCATATGCCAATTGTCTACTTTGTAAGCCTTGGACAAAATATATCATCGTTATCACGCAGTCGGCAACCACCATCTATATATCAAGTGACACGGTATCAAAACTTGCAGGTAGAATCGGACCTGGCGTGCGGAGCATCGCCGTTCACCCTCAAGTCCCATACTCGGCGAGTCGGTGTTTGCCGATCCTCTCACCCACTTACCATCATCTTTCAGACCTCTCTTCTCTCTCACAGAAAATAAGTCTCGCTGCACGCACGACTTTTGCTATAGAAAAATTGTTTATATCTCTATACAATTTTCAACACGCCTTCCGTCATCTTGTCTCAGACCGCCGTTGAGTCGCTCTCCGCGTCTTCTGCGTCCCTCCTGCTGGTGCTGCGCTTAACCTCATATGACGAATCGGAGAATCCAATGGAATTCTCCTACAGTGCTATGAGGTACGTATGCTGTCATCTCACCTCAAAGAAAGGCTCAAGAATCGCCTCGCAAATACCTCTATCTTTCGTTTGTCATTTAAGGGGTCCATCCCTCATGACATCTCGCAACCACTGTGACTACGGCGTCAACTGTAGCTGCAAGAATGGTGAGTCTCTAGGTCCCACTTGATTCTACTCCCGTGCGGTGTGACATGACTCTATTGCTTCACGTAAGTGAAGGAATGTAGTAAACCCGCACCTTTCAATCAGGAGACACCCCCTCTGCACGAGCTTCGTGTGGTCCTCTCACGGCTCGAAGAATGTCGTAATCGGCATCCGATCCGTGAGGCCGTAATGTTCGCTGCTTGGCGCAACGGCCAGAATGCCTTTACGCCCGCTCAGAGTCCCCAGCAAGTGGTTGAAAATTGCATGCCCTACCAGATGTTGGATATCTTGATATCTTCGGTCAGTGAATACAACCTAAGTCCTCGTTCTCTTCTCTGCGCGGCGCTCATTCGCTGTCAGATGGACCGTGTAGCAAAGTTTACGAATCAAGAAACCTATGGCCGAGCGTGAGATGCATCTGCCAGAGACTAGCCAGTCCACCTTCTGTGACTGTGCGTCGCTACGGCGGTGGTAGCGATGTGTCAGGCGCCGCTTTCGATGCGAATAAGAACTATCCCAGTCCCGAGCAGGTGTGTTCCCGATGCCCGTTCTCGACCTCGACTATGCCACCGTCTCCTCTGCGTTGTGCTCGGGGAAATCTATGCTGGTGCGTCGTGCTCTTTCTCGCGCTTCATCTCGTTAGCTGGTTTTCAGTCTCACCACGGAAGAGTACAGCACTATCGATGGACTCGGTCGCCCCATCCAAGACATATCCTTCAAAAAATAACTAGATATCCTCACTCGCTCACCTGATCCTCCTCCATCACGCCGGCCGGGGAAAAGCAGACGGGCTATGCAAGTTCAGGTGCGCCTCACACGTGTCGCTCCCCGAATGATCTAGCATCTGCGCCCGGGCTCGTTGTCGTTGTACCAGTGAGCCTTGAGCTTGCAGTGTCTCGATGTAGATGTATATTAGGTGGAGTCCTCCGCCAAGTTCAAGTTGTCTGTCCGCCTCAACAACTACCGCCACTACCGCCAATACCACCACTACCACCACCGCCGTAGGAATGTCGCAACGTCGCGCGCAGTTCCTTTACGACCAATGCTCCTACCTCTCGCCAATGAGCAGACCCTCCTATTCTGATCTCATGGTGCGGTCGCTGGTGGCCCCGTTTTTTCGGGGCCCACGTTGACATGACCTTAGTCCCGTCCGGATCAAACACCGATTGGTGATGACGCGCAACCGTCGCAGCCTTCGACGCTCCCCTCCGACGCTCCCCCGATGACTGCTGCCGGGTATGCCGCCGGGTGTGCCGGATATACTGTCCAATATGTACGTCCGTTGATACCCCTAGGCTTTAAGTTAGCTAATGAATCTGAGCAGGGCGAGCCGACCCAAAACAATGCTGCGACGTCCGGGACTCGCTTTGCGGTCGACCCGCTCTCCACCTACGGGATCAATTCTCTGCAGCAATCTGTATGTTCTTATTCCCTCTGACCATGTAGTATATTTGCACCTACGTGCGTTGACCGTAAACCACTCCAGGACTTTCCCAATGGAGGCAATATCATGTTGCCGCCGCAGTCGGTCGCTCCCCAGCCGTACACTGGCATCTACGAATACCCAACAGCGGCTGCATACGGGCACAACCCTCTTCTTCAAACGAACCTGGGAAGCTACTTCTTCTTCGACGTCGGACCTCATGTTGATACCGTTGCTGTGAGCACCTCTAGACCAACGTTTTCAGGATTCCGCCCTTATTGCAGAACATGATGTAGGGGCCGGGCTGGGACAGGAGCCCTGCTGCGTACTTCTGGCCCTCATACTATCCCTTCTATTACCCACCGTTTGGCTCGTCATCAGGAAACTATGCGTACGAGATGCCCTTGGATGCTCCGCCCTCCGTCTCCCCTGGCCCGGGTACATTCGCTGCGCCGCCGCCGACCAACGGTGCAATGTATGCAGTCGCGGGGCACGATCATCCTCAGCCCGCGCTCCCTCTTGGGAACCCGGCCGCGGCGATGTGTGGAAGCTGGGACTCGGACCGCGAGTGGATAATCCCGCAAAGGCCGTACCCTCGCGGCCGCCATGAAGACACGCCCCTAGTGGCTCCCGCGGTCATCAATGTTCTCGTCTCCGATGCTCTCACTCCGGAACGACTCGCGGAACCTGGCGTCCTGGAGAGGTATCAAGATCCAGCGTTCCCGGATCCAGCGCGAAAGGATCAAAAGTTTTGTGTCCGATTCGAGGTACATGGTCTCGTTCGCGTGCCTGTTATGGACATGTGTGCTCATGCGGCTTTTACCCAGTTTGCGAACCTCGAGCCCAACGAACGTCCCACACAGATCAACGAATATCACAAACCTGAGAAGCCGAAGCTTGAAATGAAACAGTGCGCGGGGAGGCGTTCGCGGCGGGAGCCCCTCTCACGAGCGGAACTCACCACGATAGTGGCGAAACAGCTGTGTGCGTTCTTGCAGGTGAGTTTCGAACCCCCATCACCTCCGTCTAGATATCTTTCTCCGAAGGTCCCGTTGGCTGACATGAGTCTAAAGTTCCCTAGACAACTGGAATTCAGGGGTCGCCCCGTCGACATCCAGCACCTCGCCATAGTCGAAATCTGCCGTCCTTCCGCGGGAAGCGTCCAGCCCAAGCTCATGATTCACCGCAACTTTCGATGCCTCTATGCTGGCAGTACTGGCAATGCTACCAGCGCCCTGTAGCCGGGAGTCCTGGATTTCCAAGCCGCTTCGACAGGTATGTCGCGATCACATCCTGGATCTCAATGTTCCGTCTCTGAGGGCACGACTAGACTTAAATTTGCATAATTCACCCGACTCGGAATTTCGCCTCGTGTTCTACCGCTTGGAGTTGCATATGAGACGAATAATATCTGCGCTGCAGCTGTATGAGAGGAATCATCCTTCGTAGTTGGTAGTATGTATGGTTAATAAGCTAGCCATCAACGTATCTGCATCGCCACGAAAACATGGATGTGTGCGTGGTAATGGCCCTCAATGCATGGTTCTGATAGAGCCCAGAGCGAGAAGCAAAAAGCCATCCTGATAGCACCATTCCATTCGTTTGTTCTGTCACGAACGTCCATAGCCGTATGAAGAACACTCCGAGGTATAGTAAGCGATACTGTTCTGGACGCGTGCCTAATCCCTTCGTAAACATTATAGCTGTAGCATACAACAAGCTCGTACTCTATTCACTCCAATCTCCTCTCCAGAACCTGACAAGCCCTGCCCGCCGCATCCGCGCCCTTGAACGTGAACTTCCTCTCCCCAGTGAAGGCATCGTGGATCTTCGCCGTCGTGCTCGACATTGTGAGCACGCGGCGGCCGTCCCTGGAAAAAGCGACCGTCCAGACGGGGCTCCGGTGCGCCTCAAGCGCGAGGAGCTCGACGCCCGTCTCGACACTCCAGATACGCACGCTCTTGTCGTCAGAAGACGTAGCGAGCCGCGTGCTATACGCGTCGAACGCCGCGGCGCGCACCGTGTCCTCGTGGCCGTACAGCTCTTGCAGAAGCTCGCCGGACGTGACACTCCAGATGAGGCAGAAACAGTCTTCGCCCGCTGAGACAAGCCGGCGGCCGTTGGGAGAGAAGTTGAGTACCATGATTGGCTCGTCGTGACCCGCGAGTAGGAAGAGCGGCTGGTACGCCTCCGCGTCCCATACGCGCACGGTGAAGTCATTGGACGCAGACGCAATGCGAGTACCATCGTGCGACCAGGCTAGGAGGGTGGTGGCCTCCGTGTGGCCCCGTAGCGTTGCGAGGTGCTTGTCTTCCTCGACCGCCCAGATCGTGATGACGCCGTCGTCGGTGGCGGAGGCAAGGCGCGCGCTATCGCGCGAAAAGGCTAAAGCGGAGACGCCTTCGCAATCGGGATGACTGTCCCATGTGCACACGGAGGCCCTTCGCGATACCTCTTGGAGGACGATGGCCCCGTCACTGTACCCATGCGCAATCCACTTGCCGTCAGAGGAGACTGCAGTGGCCGTGGTACTCCCTACGTAGGTGTCGTCCCAAGATTGCTCGCGAGGCTTCCTCCATTTCTCCTGCTTCCCTCGTAGACGTTTGGGTCCTGGTATATGGTAGCTGTGCGTCTTCTGATCGTCCCACAGATCCGGCTCTGGGCTATCCCAGAGTGGGACCCGCCATGATGGCAACTGCGGCGGTTGCCGCTCTGCTGTTGAGAAGTGGATTTCATCTGGTTTCGGTGTTTGATCTCCTGCGCCTGCGTATTCCAATGTTATATCTGTATAAGCATGAGCTTTTGAGAATACTAGCTATAATAACCTCGACTGACCTCCCAATGAGATCGTACTTTCCCCGAACGTTGGAGTCAAGGCACTCCATTCCGGCGGCTTCCAGGATTCGCCAGCCCCAGTAACCACTATACCGCCTAGCGACTCGTTTATTCAGCATAGTGTAAAGTCAAGAAGCTATAGAGAAGTACCTCCGGATCCATCCACGTGTATACTTGGCCGCATGCTCTTTAACGTGGCAGCGACGTCCGACGGGAACCCGGTGTGCTGCATGCATCCGCATGTCAGCCGCACGAACCCGTTGGGCGGAACGTAGAACGACTTACCTTAAAAAGAGCGTAGAGATCCGTGTCGCACGCAATGGCGATCTCTGCTTCCGAATGCTTCGATCAGGGTCAGCAATGAACGTACCCCGGCAATACAAGTGCACGTACCTCTAGGATATAGTCCAGCAGGAAGTCGACGGGATCGCAAGGCTTAGCCAAAACGTCAACGCGCGAGGCCAACATCCACATCATCAAAGTGGTACGCACGGAGACTGGTTTCATGTCAGGCATCTCCTCAAAGTCCTCTTCAAGCCATCGGTCCTCGTGTGTAAGGGGGGCATCAGACGTCGCGAAGTCGTCGCGCCCTCCTGGAGGAAGCTGATGAGGCCCTGCGGCAGCGGCCATGTACTTCGGTCCCATCAACAATCTCTTCTTCGCCTTGAAGTAGTTGAAGAAGATGCACTGGTCGCACTTGCGCGTGCCTACGGCGTCGACGTCAGTGTTTGACGAGGGTACCGCGACGGAAGAAGTGCCGCTGAAGTCGCGTCTGGTTGGGCCGTAGTTGTACTCCATTCTGGTGTAGTCCTCGGTGCTGACGGAGATCGAGAGATCGAAGTTACCGACCTCCATGAGCTGCGCCTTCAAAGATCCCTCCCTGTTCCGGCAGTTGCCATGGAATGCGCCTGCCGCCCACTTGCTCGTCTTCACCGTGCCATGGACGAAGTAGATCTCCTCCGGGCGCAGAGACAGGCCATTCTCCGCGTTTGCGAACTCGAGCCAGTGATCGAAGTTGTCCCGCATGTACCGGACGATGCGGTCTTTAGCCGGGAGTACAAGCGCAATGGCGGGACGCTCGAGCAGGAGGAAGGCGCCAGTATTCTCGCGGCAGTCGAACTTTAGACTGCCTCCTAGCGAAACTGACCCATCAGGGCTAGGAATCGAGATGTCAGAATGATCGCGAGGTAGCTCAGAGCGTATGGAGTCACTCACGACCCCGCCTGTAGCGCTGCGGCGATATCGCGGTTGCAGACGGTCTGGCTCACGACGAGCGGGAACTTGATCTTCTCCCACGGCCCTTGCGGCGCGTGCTGCGGGAGGCTCAGTGGTTCGTACGTCGCCGGAACCCCGTGCTTCTGGTAGGGGTCGTCGACCGGCTTCATCGCGTTGAACAGGAGCCAGAACTTGCCAGAGTCGATGCGGCCCACCGTCCCGATCTCGACCTCGAACTTCTTGTCCTCGGGCTCCGCATCCCAGAGCGGAAATCCATGGCCAAGAGGCAGGAGTTGTTCAGTGTATACATGGTGTATCGGGAGGGTGGGAGGCATGGCGAGACTGCACCATAGAGGCCAGCACGTCGTAGAGAGGAGAGAGCATGGCGTTGGGGGGCGCGTGGCGTGGAGTCCTAATACCCAGGGTGAGGCAGGGACATGTATAGAATACTTTGACAGCGAAGATCAAGGTTGCATCGTCCGCAGCGACGTGTACAAGGAGCCAGCACCGCCCACGCGCACGGGTGGCAGGTTGAAGGGTCTCTCCCGTGTTCGGAGCGGTCATGCGCAAGAAAGGCGCCTGCAATGCACAGCGCGCGTGTCAATGGAATATGGCGAGCCCGTAGCGCTCTCAGGCTGGGAGAGCTAACTGATCTACTGTGAAAGAACTTGGCGGAGGTGAAGGCAGTCAGATATGCATACGACAGATGAAGGTCCAACGTACCGTGAAGGACTATGGACACGATAGAACATAGGTCGATGACAGTTTCCCAGACCTCGACCGGCTGGGATGAGCGACACATAACGATGAGGCAGCAGTAGTACAAGGCCAAGGACTGGTGTAAAGACCATTCGAACCTGAGAGGTCGACCGCAGTCAACGTGTCATTACGCAGGTAACCGTAAGGTAGTAACCGCAGTGATGAGACAAAGTCCCAGGGTAGCTTAACCTTTTGTTCATCGGCCCTGGACGAACTTAGGAGAATAGAGCCTAGGCCTACCCGCCTGAGCCAGCAGTGAGTCCAACCCGATCGAGCAGCAGCCGGCAGTCATAGTCGTGGTCAAGGTGGACACGAGCAGGCCGTCCCGTTGCAGCGTGTCCCTAGTTGACGACTCGGCGCTACAGAGTTTGAGGCATTATGCATTATCGGCGAACAGTCTCGATACACTACTACTACTATACACCAATCTATCGTGGGGCAGCTGGCGGCGCAAAGAAAATCCGGGTTCGCTATCGGTTTGCACCAAAAGGCAAGAGATGCTGGGACACGACACCAGCAGGGTTCGAACCTGCGCTCACAAAGTGAAACAGATACTCGCTCGCGCAATTCTAATCTGTCGCCTTAACCACTTGGCTATGGTGTCATGATGGTCCAGCGACCCCTGCGATCCACGCCTGGCGCACAGATGAGCGTCGTATTATGTAGGCTAAGGGCGGGCCCGGGAGCACAGTGTAAGGTGATGGTAGAGCGGGAGAGTACAGCCGAACGCACAGAACTAGTCTACCTCGCGGGAGGCGCAAAAGAATGTATATACAGCAGACGAAGGTGTGTACCAGAGCGTGGAGGGGGAGAGGAAATGCCACAAAGGGATGGACAGCAGAGCGAACGTGGGGGATATCTGGAACTTGAACGGGCAGTGTCGAAACTAGTCCGCGACGGCAAGATAGAGTAGTGAATAACATACATAGATAGCGCACAGAGCACTGGTGCAACACACGCGCACTGTGCGCGACCGCGGAGATGCGTCAGAGCATGACGCGAGGCGGTCGGGACCACATCACCGAGAATCGGTGGGTAGTCCTAGCCTGCCGAAGACGACCCGGGGCCGCCCCAAACCCACACCCCGCGGTCGTCCTCGACTCCCCCAGTGCCACTCTGGAAGCTGCCAAGGGTGCGACGGCTCTCCCTTGCCGCATTGACCATGCGCGTATACCGCCGCTCGGAACCTGGAGAGTCGGACGGCAGGGAAGGACGCCTGTCCTCGCCGTCGCGCGTATCCATGGAGTACGCGCTCGGAATCCGCGGGCGCGAGTGGCGCACGTATGTTGGGCTTGACGGAGAGGAGAGCGACCCCGACGGGCTCGGGATCGAGGACGAGTAGGACGCGAACCGAAGAGGGGAGAGGGCACGGTCAGGAGGGGAGGGGTACTCTGGTGGATCCACCATTGTTTCCGTTATCTCCGCCATTTCGATGTGTAATGTCGGTGGGAGGGGGTGCGCAGTTGAGAGTGGGTCCACCGGTTGTGCGTATATCGCAGCGAGTGGGTTGGGACTGGGAGGTACCGCCACCGTGGCAGACGATGACGCAGAGGTAAAGGAATTGAAGCGCTGCTGCTGCCCGAGGGCCGCCGCAGGGAACGCCACGCCGACGACTGTTTCGATCCCGTTATACTGATGGGAGACGTCAGGGTGGCTGAGCCGCGGTGCACGTAGAGTCGGCACCGGGCTTGGACGGGTCCACTCCGCGGAGGCGCGCGCGTCGGCGGTCGGAGCATGGTGCGCGCCCGGAGTAGGACTGGGGTTCGGCGGACGCTGGGCAAGATGCAAGGAAGCGACCGAGGCGGAGAACGAGGCGAACGGAAGCCCCTTCTGCTCGAGCGGGTACCGCAGGATACGCGAGTTGCTAGGAAGGAACGACGCTCTGGTGTCGTATGCCTGAGAGGTGTTGATCGCCTCGCGTGCATTGAGCCTACATCAACCAGGTTAGCTGAAGTCGGCAACAGCACACGGACGGCGTACATGGTCATGTATGAATTGATGTATACTTCCCGCAGCTGAAAGTTAGCGCATACTAAATAGGGACGATAGACGCAGACGCACGCTTGACGACGACAAACTCTATCGCAATCGGAATGAACGTAGTCGGATATGCGACCATCTGCCGGCGTGAGCATCAGCGTGTGGATGCCTACACCAGGGCAGGAACATACCATTGATATTGCGAGGAGCGAGCAGAGGCTAGACGCCGCTGTCAGGATCGGTGGCAACAGTGGAGTGCAAGGGAAGACGCACCCAGTAATGGTGCCGGTGTTCAGCGTGTACACCATGAGGGTCTTGAAGAATGGTGCATTCATCCTGCACAGTCCTCGTCAGCTGGAATTGACCATGCATGAATATTCGGACGTACGCGTCTGAACGTGGCCGACACCGAGCAAGGAAGTAGCATAATGATCCGGCGATGACTCCATCGATTACTGTAGAGATACCCAGGGGTACATAGGTCGCCCACTGCAAGACACGTAAATCAATCAGTGGAAGGTATACCGCGGTCAACATGGGAACGTACGGGTGTATGAGCTAGCTCGCCAAATGCTTCGAGCTTATATCTGCGCCGGATTCTTGTTAGTAGTGTGCATATACATGAACGCCGCGAACTATCTTACGTCTCAACACACATCACTGCAATGGGTCGACTCAGAGATTATACGTGTAGGCAAGCCGCAAGGACGTACCTATAGCGATGCCTGAGTAAATCGGATGCAGTGGTTAACAAGTCAAGTACAGTTCAGATTTGCGAAGCGCGTACCATAGCCAAGACCGACCAACCCGCTCTGCGTCTATGTCAGCTTGCGTGCAGGGAGTATAATTTCGCGACTCACGACAAGCCAAGGTACTACTCTCCGCATCACCCAGCGCGAGGCGCTCGCGTGTGCCGTCAACTTCTGTCGACTCCATCTACGAGCTTCTTTGCCGAATGGTTCCATGCGTTCGTCGATAGCGAGGACTGTTGATGTGGGTCAGATGTTGCAATGGATGTTTCGCAAAATCCGACCTACGCGTCCATAGTCGCGAGGTATACAATCTGCAGTGATCGTGAGCCTCACACCGTCGTGTAGTTGTGCTCACTCACGTGTGCACCGAACAAACCACGAGAGACTACGAAAGGTCAGAGCATGCACTTTGGAGGCGGGACTGGAAACATACATCGATGACTATACGAAGCTATGCGAGTCTCAGTGGGTGCACTCGCGGAGGCGACGAACGTGCGTACCTTGAAACTCCATACGATATGTGAAAGAGCGTCGGGCTTGTCGTAGTTAGTGACAAGATAAAAGTAGACGAAGTGCGCGCTCAGCGCCAAATGGATTGCATCAAGGAGCCTGTTAAAACCAGGATAGACGGGTCAACAGGTGAGACAACTTCGCGATTGGAAGGTTCACGCACCAAAGCCAGCCCACGGCAAGCTTCCTCCACGCCCTGTCTGTTGGATACTGTTGGAAGTATACAAACATCTGCAGCATTGTCACACCAAACAGCCTGGGGAGGGTTCAGCGGACATTGAGCCGAGCGTGAAACACGGGCTTACACAGCGGACAAGAGCACGCCGACGAAGAGAGCGCCATATGTGGGGCTCAGGTTGGACATGCCTCGCGAGGGCGAGGTCTGACGCAGAGTGATGGGCGCGGGCGTCGAGGAGGGAGGGCGGGATGAAGAGGGAGGAGGCAAGGGGCGGGTGCGGGAAACGTCTCAGACATGGGGGGGACGTGGCGGGGAAAGTGGCGGGACGGGAGATAGACTGAGGGCGACGGGGAGAGGGGGAAAGGCATCGTCCTAGCCCGTCCGGGTGCAAATTGCGGCCGCGTCGCTTCCAATGACAGGCCCTGAGTTCTGCGCGCTCGCCTTCTGCATGCACCCCAGCCTAATCGAGCAGTCTCCATGTCTTCTCGCCCGCCTTCTCCACGCGAGGATCAGTGTTCCCGACATGCATGGCGCGCGTCATCCAGCCGACGGATAGTGTCTTGTGAATCAGGCTGAGTGCAGGAAGGAGAGCGCATTCGCCTGAATGAGTGGATGAGCGGAGGGAGAGAGAAATGTGATGGCGTTGAATGACAAGTGAGATGTGGCTGTGTCAATTAACGTTCCTGTCTTAATTGCCGGCGCGTCATCGGTCCGAACGCGCCTGTCTTTTGCGTCTTCCGCGGAGAAGGTGTCTTGCACGGTCTCTTCACACCAGTTCACACCCTGACGTTCACTTGTCCAACAAACGTCCTTTCCGTCTGAGCGTTCCACGTTCTGGAATTCTCGCATACAGCCGCTCACACGATTCGCTTTAAACGTACACTTACGCCTCAAAGCGATAGTGCAGGCGATAAGGATACACACTTTGTGACTTCAAACTCCACTACATAGGAGTCCTGTAAATGACATACATCGTGCTTAGCGCTTAGCTTCGAGCGAAGCACTACTTGTACTCACCTAGCTCGTCCGCTGGAACATCGTCATACAAAACTAACTTAAACGAGGACATAGCAGAGATACTAATCACCTGCATGGGAGTCTTGAGTGTTGCCTTGAGCGGACCAGACACCGATGCTCAGTAGAGAGAGAAGACGCCGTACGTCTATTAAGGAGAGTAGTAATGTGCAACAGATAGCTAAAGAGCGGCAGGTAGTAGCGCGTTTTCACCAAACAGGGACCTTCGACAGCGCCCTCGCGTTTAGATGCGGATCTAGCACTCAATTAGCATACATGTCTCTACACAGCGAGATGGCGGACACTCACCTGAGTAGTCATGCTCGGCGGCTCAGACACAGGGGCCGAGGGCGCAATCGGACCGACCTGGTTGAAGTCAAGCTTAGTCGGCGCGCCAGATACCACAGCCCTGTTCAGAGGCGGCAGCGGGACAGCGGCGGGCATGCTCGGGATGGCGCTCGGGACATCCGTCACATCGCGGGGGACGATAGGGGTGGGCACAGACGACACCGAGGGGAGAGAGGACACCGACGAAGGGAGCGACGAGACGGCGTGGACGACAGCGCTCGAGGCATGGGGAGGCCAGTCAGTCATGATGTGGCGCGCGGCGAGCGCCGTCTCGCTCTCCATGTGAGCTGAGCAGGCAACCGTCGCGCTAGGAAGAGCGGGAGTCGGCGGGACGGAGGACACTCCAGACGAGAGCTGCAGCTGGCGGGCGGCGAGGGCAGGCGCACCACCCAGGACACCATTGAGCGTGTTACCGACAACGGCAGTGGTGGGGAGCTTCCCGGCCCCTGCGACAGCGTCGCGCCCCAAGATGGAACCCGTCGCCGTAGGAGGATTGCTGATAGGACCCGACGCAACCGCAGCGGTGGACGTGACCGGGTTACCCGGGATGGGGGTAACGTGGCCAGGAGGACGCGCAACCACTGTCGACGGGGAGCCAGGGATGGGCGTGACGTGGCCGGGAGGGCGGGTCTCCGTGTCAACGACACGGCCAAGGGAAGATCCGACGACGGGTCCCGACGAAAAGACGGCGGTTGGGACGGCGCTGGAGACGGCGACGGTACTCGTGATGGGACCGGAGGCGGTGATAATCTCGAAGCTGGTCGCGGTGTCAATCGGAGCAGCGAGAGCTACAGGAAGAAAGGCGTCAGGATACAATGCGAGGGAACACGCAGGAGCATATGCACGTACCGCCAGTCGCGGCGACGGCGAGGAGAACGAAGTTGCGGAGGTTCATCATCTTGTCAGGGAGATCCAAGGGAGTGTTTGGGTTAGGAAAAACGACGCGTAGCAGGAGAGAGAGAAGCGGAGCGGACGGCGGTGAGGCCGTTCCGCCATCCCCCAACCTCTCTTATACCCCGCCATCCTCCCCATGCCACCGTCGTCACCCCATCCGCGGGCAACGTTGATTCCGCGTTGCCTCCAGAAGTCGGCGCAGCCTAACTCGAACACTTCGCGCAGCGCGCGCGGAGGCTTCTGGCACTGCCGTCGAGCTTGTCGAGCCTTGTCGAGTCGGACATCGCTGCCGCGGTGGAGCGGGTGCGCGTACGCGGCCGCGTACAACGACCGGCGCGTCGGCTGCCCGTAGCCGTGCAGGCTTCCCGTCGATCTGGGGGACAACGTTCGGTGAGCTGGCACACGCACAGATGCCCGACCTGCGTGCCGGTGGGGTATCATGCGTGGACGTCTTGGGCGCCGTCATGTAACACTCGTGGGGAACCGCCTGGTGTTCCGCATGAGCTGCGTCCGGAAGGGACATGGTTTTGTCGTCCACGTTGGGTGGTGCTGAGAGGTATAGGTACGTGCTATGCCTACATGCCGCAAGAAAGGAACCATGCCGAAGATCTCACAAGGGCAGTGAGGCATCCAAGTATCGGGCTGGAGTCGAACATCACACGTTCAACGCTCAGCGTTGAGTAGTACAGAGGCAATTGCCCCGTCGATTTCCGCAGACCTTGCACGATTCAAAGCGGAGGATGCTCGTAGTCGTAATATGTGGAGGACCCAGGCGGAATATGCTGGTGATAGTATGAGAGAGAAAGGCGTGCGGTCTGGCTCGTCGGAGCCGCAACTCTGAACGAGCGCTTGTTGAAACTCACCGGGGATCGTGCCGAGTTGCCGGCTTCCTCGGCTTCCTGCGCACACGTACGACCACTCAGCCAAAAATTCGCTCTGGCAGTCTGCCACCACATCTCTATTCTCGTTCGTGCCAATGGATTCGGTCGTACTCCGACCAAGCTTTCTTGCTCTTGCGTTATAGCATCGCGATACCTATGCAGCTTGAGAGCAGGCCTCAAGTCCGCGCTTCGCGGATGATGGTTCAAGATCATCCAACGGCGCTCGGCGAGATCAACCTGTGTACACTCACTAACCCGTATATCGCTCTTGGGAAAACACTGTGAGGAAGCCGAAGCGTCCTAGAATGCTCTGAACTATACGGTGAGCCCTTCTGTTACCACAAAAATATCTCGTTTTGAAGCATTGCCTCCGAAGGCTATAGGCGGCATGTGCGCGGCATCGCGCCTTCCTATAGCTTGCGACATGACACCAGTGACCAGCCACAATGCTACGGCATCTGCACGGCGACTTTGTGAAAACGCGCCTCAGCTCCCGTCAGTGCTGCGCACTCATCATAGATCCATCCTCTTCCATCTCCTATTCAAACAATCGGCAACGGGCATGCTTTTCCGCGCACGATGTTGCCAAGACTTTGCGGTGAGGGCTTCAGTTTACGTGTCGTACCGGCTTATGATTGTCCTTTTGGAGCTAGCATAAGGAGATTCAGTTGGCATCGAGGCGTCCATCATGCCTCTCTCTACATCGACCGATCCGCGTTACACCGGCAGCGCACGCTGTCAAAAACTCTGTTCGCATCCTAGAGCTTCATGCTGTAATCCCGCGCAACAGGGCGTAACGGTGCCTGCTCTCGCCTCCTACGAGTTTGCGGCGGTGCACATCGCAACACCGCAAGGGAATGCGCAAGGGGCGACTGTATTGCAGGTACAGGCGATCAGCGCTTGCCGGGGGATCTAGACGGGAATGTTTGGAACACACCGTCCGTCCTCCGTTGTTCTTAATGGGCGAGGCGCGCCACGGTGCGGAAGGAAGCAACCCTGCTGATACCTTGCGATGCATGCCAGGTTGCAATTCGGCTACGTATGGCCTACCTTCTGCGGTCAGTTTCTGCCGTGCTGCGATTTTGACGATCTCGACACAGGACGAACACGGAGACACACGGTGCCTGCTCGTGGAAGCAGCGCGCCTGGAGTGCTGTCTCAGATTCTAACCGGCGGGCCGTGCACAGCGCGCCTCTGGTTTAACATTTGACATTTCTCCGAGTGAGTATAAAGTGCGAACACGAGAACCACGACGCTCCACCTCAGTCTTCGCCCTTCCTCTCTTTTCTCCTCCTTTTCCGTCTTAATCATATTCCCTCTTTCCCCGCACATCACTTGAAGTCTAGGAATCATGATGCACATGCTTGGCTTTGTCCTCGCCGCGCTCACTTTGGGTCGCGGTACGTAGCCCTCCTGTATTTGTGTGCAGCCCAAGTACTTACGCTGCCCGTTTTCCAGGCAACGCTGTCCCTCTTGAGCCCAGGTATGTCACCACGATCACGACCACGATCGGCCTGGGCCACACGACGACGCTCTACGAGACGATCGACCCTCCCGGTTCCTTCCCCACCGGCAGCACGACCTTCGACCCCGTCGGCTCTTTCCCTGAGGACACCACGACTTTCGATCCTGTTGGCTCTTTCCCTAGTGGCACCACGACCTTCGACCCTGTAGGCTCGTTCCCTACTGGTACGACGACCTTTGACCCTTCCGGTGCCTTCCCCACTGGCTCCGCCTCAGACGTGACCAGCGTGTTCACTTCCATCCCAACCGCGTCTACGACGTTTGTCGCGACCGTCCCGTCGAATTCCGTCCTCTCAGGCACCACCGTTGTCGTCCCCACCACCGTCAACCAGCACGAGACCAGCACGGTCGTCACCTCCGTCTTCTCGGTGCCGACCACCGCCGAGGGGCCGACGAGCATCTTCACCTCTATCCCCGGTAGCGCGTCCCCCAGCGCAGTCAGCACGACCCCCGCCAGCGAGCCCGTGACCTCCATCTTCACGTCCGTCGGGGCCGGCGTGCCCACCACGACGGCGAGCGGCGTCGTCATCAGCACCACCGTCGCCCCCGAGGCCGTCACGACGTACTACAAGTGTGTCCCGATCGACGCGCCGAAGGCCGCCGTGGTGTCGAGCAGCTTCACCTCCATAGGCGGCAGTCCCTCCGCGGTCTCGAGCAGCTTCACATCCGTGGGCGGGATCTCGAGCAGCTTCACGTCCGTTAGCGCGGTGTCGAGCAGCTTCACCTCCGTCGGCGCCGGCCCCTCCCAGGTGTCGAGCAGCTTCACGTCTGTCGTGGGCAGCGTGTCTAGCAGCTTCACGTCCGTGGGCGGCGTTTCCAGCAGCTTCACCTCCGTCGCCGGCGGCCCCTCCACCGTGTCCAGCAGCTTTACCTCCGTAGGCGGCGGCGTATCGAGCAGCTTCACGTCTGTCGGCGCTGCGCCCACCGCAGTTTCGAGTAGCTTCACATCCGTGGGCGGCGGTCCTTCGGCGGTGTCCAGCAGCTTCACGTCTGTGGGCGGTGTCACGAGCATCTTCACTTCCGTGGGCAGCAGCCCTTCCGCGGTATCCAGCAGCTTCACGACCGTGGCGCCTTCCGTGGTTACCTCCCTTGCCGCGCTCAGCTCCTCTGTTTGAGCCTGTCGTCGGCGAGTGGACGCCGTTGGTCACGACATGGCCCTGCGAGTTCCACAGCTCTTGGGGCTCTAGGGAACATAGTAGGCTTGGAACGGACCTCAACTCAAATATGCACTACTGATAGTTTGGCGGTGCGAGTGACGATGACGCCGGTGGATCGTCCTTGGACTTGATGGTTGTTTTCAGTGATTTTTGTGGACTTCGTAGATCGGGAACCGTGGACACTGTTAGTACTAGTGCATACGATTACTTGAATATCGTTCATCTATTTCCATTCCATCGCAGGTGGTTGAGAATGATTCGCCATCGCTGCACACACCTAAATGTGTGAACGCTAGTCTCAAGTGCGTCTTCTCGAACGTTTGAACGTTTGAGAGGACACTGGATAGCGACATCTGCAACGAATCCCTCCTTGGATGGAGCTATTCAGTTGCCACAAGGGCAATCATCAACGTACGTGCACATGTCATCCGTCGCAACGTCAAAATGTGCGAAGCTGACGCTCTCTCAAGCTCAAGCTCGAAGTCATATGCACCACAACACTCCGAAGACGTCGTTAGATCGCGTGAAGGTCATTGATTGAGAAAAGCTAGCAACGTGGACATGGATGTAACGACGAGACGATCTCAACGATATTAAGACGCCATCAGCTTTCGAACGAGCTCGTCCCTTTCGATGTAACAAGGAGTGTAGCCGAACGAGCGATGTCAACGCCGACGGTCTTACGACCGTCGTGCTCATCTCGCTGCTGAAGTGATCATCATAGGCGTTTATGATCGTGGAAGAATCGTCTGAAGAGGACGGACGCGTTCTGCAAGATTATATAGTGGACATTTCAGTTCCCACGCACGGACCATTTCCGATTTCCCATCGATGGGCCCTACAGGCGCCCACAAATGCCCTCAGCGCTCACCCTCTGCGTAACTCGGACTGTCGGCGTTCTGCATGTGCCTTTGCTAGCCATCCCACACGCATCCGAGTCCATCTAACCTTCTATCATTGTAGCAGAAACTCTCGCGCTGAAGTAACCTGATCGCGGTTACTCTCAAAGCCGCGTTTACACATACAGGCTTCTCCATATGTACGTTTACTCTCTTCCATCAAGGTAATCACGAAGCCAACCAGGCTGTTACTTACTTTCTTCAGTAGCACCACGGCGATCGTCCTCCCTTCGTCAAAGTCTCCTTCGTCTGCACACCTAGGGGACACAAGGCCTTCTCTCGGGCGCATACACTCGTCCTCACCTGCAGTACAGACCGCACAGCGCTTAGGGCAGCCCTAAGCTTTGCTGGCGTATGTTCTTTTCCGAGGCACTTTTGACATCAGAATCTCATGGGCTTTGACCTCGTACTCATTCAACATAGAGACACTCATAGTGCACTACGGCGTACGGGTGAAGTTACGCAGCTGCGCAATATGCAAAGATTGAACGATGATACTCTGCTGCACGTCTCTAGTCTTCTGCCGGTCGCCTCCATCCTGTCCCTCCGAAAGGCAATCCTCCTCCGTTCGCAATAAAGGCCCCTAGCTAATCATATCGCACAGACTTGTACGCGATTAGATACTATATCGAGGCAGCACACCGTCTGGCAAACGGCCTGCGTCGATCAGGTGCTGCGGGAACGTTATCCCTTCTCACACCGAGATGCAGCCACAGCCGACGCGCACACGCTTGAGCAGCTCGTCTTGCGCTCCCTCCGCCTTGGCAAATTTTGGCTATCCCACTCTGCGAAGCCTCACTGTGCCTTAGAATATCAGGCGAGCTCAGGCACTGGCGTCTCGGACGTCCGCTTCTTGCCTGGGCACGGCGGCCGTTATATCGCAACGGTCTACAAAGGCATCTGGTCGATGATATCCTGTTGGGATGTCGGCGACCTCTCCGCGGCACAGAACGGGACGCAGCCGCGTAAAGTCGCAGACTGGTGTCCGAAGGGCGCTATCTTCTCTGGCTTTGTTGTGAACACGGATCCGGATTCTGACGCTGTGCTCGCCACCGCAATGCAGATCGGAAGGTCGGTTTCCATACGATATTTCTACAATGGATGCTGATGCGCACGATCAGCGGGCAGAGGAGCATCGAGATCCTCGCCATCACCAATCGCGAATCTGGAAACCCTTCGTTCGTGTCCATTTGCAATATCGCGACCTCGTTCAAGCCCATCGCGTTGAAGGGCGACTTGATTGCGTTCAGCGACGACGCGTGTGAAACGATCGTCATGAACTGGCGGGAGAACACGTTCGCGCTGCTCAAAGGCTCGCGGCAGCTTTTGAACGAGAATTTCCAGGTGGATTATGCCTACATCTATGGTGCACTGTTGCTGACATGCTTTGGTCCCAGTACAACAGATGCCTCCAAGTCGTCTTCGCGCATCGGAGCGTCCTCGTCGTACGCGCACGCTGCGTCGAGCTCTTTCCAGAACCAGTACTGCGCTCTGCAGAAGACTCGTTCACAACGTATGAGCCTGTCGGGTTCCACACTTTTGGCTGGATCGACGGCGTGTCTGTCAACAGGCAGTGCGACCCGCTGGACGGGACCGACAGCATGGCGACGTCGCTCGAAGACGCCCCGCTTTCGATCCTCTTACGCACTGAGAGCGATAACCCTTGGGCATCCGGGGTACACAAGCTGGAGCAATTCCTTCTGTTTCCCAATCCCGCCTTCGCGGAGTTCACGGACGCTCCCCCTTCCGATACGTCGACCAACACACCCGGGCCGTCCACGCTCCCCACGGTCGCTACGCCTCCTCCCATCGCACCGTACATATTTCCCCCCGTGCGCGCAGAGCACACGCTGCCCGCCGTGCGCGGCTTCCTGCGCTGCACAGACATCATCCTCGGTCCATGCGGGACCGCCCTCTGGATCCAACCACGCGCCGCGCGCACCGCGCACCTCACCGGGCTCGACGTGCACTCCTCCGACGCGCAGGTGCTCGACGCGCTCAACCCGGACTATCTCCACCCGGACGACGCCCCGCTCTCAGGCAGTGCGGATCGCACGAAGACGGCGGAGGCGCTGTGCGGGGCGGTGTTCGCAGGCCCACTGCAGAAGCGCCATCCGGAGCTACAGGCGCGTGCGAGGAAGCTGTGGGTGCAGCAGAAGGATAATTCCAGCTGGACGGCGTTGGACTACGACGAGGAACGGGGACGCGCCGCGCTGGGGTCGAGCGATGGGACGGTCACTATCTTAGATTTCGCAGAGGCCCAGTAGTGTACTTACGAAGTAAGTTCGGGTGCAATCTGCCTCGCCTCGTTCATCTGCGATGACGCTAGGGTTCTTCAGGTCCTGCGGATGATCAACTCGCCGCTCGGGTGCCAAGACCCCAATGCGAGCTTCTTCGTGCACTTTGACGCGTCGCTGGACCAAGGTTCATCGCACGATGACGCCGCAGGCAGGCGCTCCATGTGGACGGTGGACGTACACTGGGAAAAGAAGCAACGCGCGAAGAAACGCCTTCGCGTCCGGTGATGTATCACCACCGCTACAAACTTTGGCCTCGAAGAACGCAGCCTGTGTTTTAAACACGGATTCAATCATACTTGGGCAATCTGCGCAGTGCTCATATGGACAACAAATTCGTATCCCTCCTCCCCTCAGGGAATCGGTAAGCGGCGCCGGGCCACGGCGCTTTTGATTACCACACTCGAGCTTTTGATCAGAGCAACGGTGACTGAGCGTGAGTAGTATATACTGTCAAGGTGGCTGGCAGTGGCGTTTTGGTGGCGCAATAGCTCCGGAGCAGCTGTCCTTGACATGCACATGCGTACATACAAGTCCACCATCAGACGCCTGAGCCTAGTAGCTCTGCGTTAAGTACGTATAAGTAGCTTCCGACTGCCACAGCTGCCCCCGGTCCACACATCATACTTCGCCTCATCCGCCCGCTCATACTACCAATGACCGTCGTCGTCAGAGTCTACCTTGTTCGTCACGGCGAGACGGACGACAACCGGCAGGGAATCATGCAGGGCCAGCGCAACACACCGCTGAACTCCTTGGGCGCTCACCAGTCGCGCCTCGTAGCGGACGCACTTACAGACGTCCCGTTCGGTGCCGCGCACACGAGCGACCTCGCGCGCGCACGTAAGGTACGCCGCAGGTTCATGCATTGAGTACGCAGAGCTGACCTTGGGGCGCGTGATGTGCGGCGGCGGCATGCATAGACAGCAGAGATCGTTTTGGAGAAGCACCCCGGGGTGACGCTGGAGACGTCCCAGACACTCCGCGAGCGGGTGCGTCGACCCCTCTCTAAACGTGCAGCAACCCCGTATCTGATCCGAATTGACGAACCTGTGTGTATTGCACCACGTAGTTTCTGGGCGACTGGCAAGGCAGGAGCGGGGGCGAGCGGGGAGAGCCCGGCACAAACATAGAGTCTGAGACAGACTTCGTCACGCGCGCGGTCAACTGGTGGAACGACAGCATCTCGCGCATCGCCCAGCGCGAATCCACCGAGCTCCAAGCCCGCGCGTCTTCAGAGGACTCGTTCGCCCCCGCGCACGTCCTCGTTGTGACGCACAGCGCCCTGATCGACCGGCTGGTGGATACGCTGACCAAGGAGAAGCAAGTACGTGTCGCGGAGGGCGTAGACTATCATTTCAAAAAGGAGTGCCCCAAAGGATCTATTTCGATCGTCGAGATAGAGGAGGATGGGCGGGGCGTGTTAGTGAGCTATGCGGACACGACACACCTCAAGGACATAGATCTGGTGCAGAAGAACGCGGACGTGCAGTGATAGATGGATGCTTGGATAGATACACAGGACAGTGGCTTGATGAAGAATACTCTCGCAATGCCTCTCTGTCAGGAAGAATTGGGAATATGGCCGCCCTACTATCTCACCTTTGCTTGTCAAGAAGGCGTACTAACGCTCACTGGATATCGTCCATGAGGTAAGAATGTGGTGTAGAGCGCCTTAAGTTGCGTAGACTAGTATTCGGGGAATGTGTTACTTGAACCTTGTAGAGCGCGGCAAACAGTTTCAAACAACCTAGCTATATGTGTTGCGCGTTCGACTATCGGCTTCCTTCAGACCATCATGAAGCTTCTTGATCTCCCTGCCGACTCGTTAGTACCATTGTTCGAAGCAGCCGACGTCAGGTCGCTGTCTAGGTGTAGGGAGGTACGCGCTTCACCGTGTAAACATCTTGCGAAGCCATCGTTGACATCAGCTGCAGGTGTGTCGTGCCTTCCGCGACCTCGTAGACACCACATCGCTTGGGTACAATCTCGAGCTTCACGCAGCCGGCCTCATCCAAAATACCTCGCAGTATCCCGAGGAAGCTGCGCTCGATGAGCTGCCCATGGCGGAAAAGATCGCGCGGATCCGACGCCACAGGCAGGCGTGGCGCGGGCTGTCCTTCGCGCCCCCAGTCGCAACCGAGCCGAGTGTGCTGTACCTCATGGCGCCCGAGCTCAGACGCTTCCATCCGAGCGGGATCGCCGCGCAGATGACGGAGGATCGGGACTTGTCGTTCATACAGTTCCCGACGCCGCTTGGTGCGCAGGAGAAGAAGTCATGGACCATTCCTGCGGAGACCCTCGACATACCTACCGGGATAGATGCCTTCGTGATCGACCCGGCGCAGGATTTGCTGGTGATTGTGTGGCGCAAGTAGTGAGTCCGTTCGTTCATACGTGTACGTTTTCTCTGCTCACAAATCACTGGCGTCCACTCAGCGAGGGCGGCGGCGCAGGTGTGTGGCACATGTCGTTCAAGTCGATGCGCAGCGGTCTTGAGCACCCTCGCGCGCTCGTACCGACGCGACGCCTCGACGAAGCGAGTTTGATGCAGAGCCTGCCCCAGGTGGACATCCTCGGAGACACAGTGGTGCTCCAGCACGGACTCGGCCAGACGTCTCTGTGGCTGTTCAATTGGGAGACGGGCGCGCTTCGGGCGCAGGTACGCCTTCGTGTGCATCGTCTTCGCCCGTCTCCTGCTCACCTCCGTGTTCGCGCGGCATCAGCACCACATGACAACCACCTGTTACTGGTCGCTCCTGCCCGGCGGCCTCCTCGTAGCAGCCAACCTTTCCTCAGTCACGGTCGGAGTTCTCCCACCGGATTCGACAGCCTTGCGCCTGAAATGCGTGTTGCTTCTTCCGGATGAGCTACGCGGCATGCCTCCCAACTCTCACGCACTTGCAGTCGGTCCAGGCGGTGCGGGCCCCCGCGCGCCGTTCTGCCGCCCCGACGATACAACGGAGGTCTTCGTCCTCACCGCCTGGTCGGGCACCAACAACGCGTACGCGTGCATTGCCGTGCCGCGTTCGGTTTTGCTCGAGTACGCTGATCGCTTCGCGCGTGGTGTGAGAACTCCATCGGGCGACTTACCCGAGGTTGCTTGGGAGGAATGGAGCCCGCGCGTATACTCCGAGTTGAAGTTCTGGGAGGGGGAAACGGCCTTCAGGGGCGCCAAAAGGCTGCTTGGCGGGCCGCGCTTTGCTATCCTCTTGTACGATCCGCCCGACGTGCGCCTCCGGATCGTCGAATTGGGGCCTGCGGTTGTTGGCGGAGGAAGCGACGCTGAGGCGGAACTCGGTCAGCAAACTACTCAGCCCGACGCACCCGCCGGCTTCGCTCCTTCTGCAGAATCGGATGCCGACCTAGGGGCTACTCGGGTGATGGAGTCGCCGTCTCTCCGCTCCAGGAGGCGCACTGTGCCGCTAGGATTCGAGCTCAAGGCGTATGTACAGGTGTATGCCTGGGACAACGGTGTGGTATTCCAGGTGCGTGGACAACTGGCTCAAGCCCGACGCCGGTGCTGACCCTGACCGCGCCATATAGGCAGGACCAGGCATGGCCGTGCTCTCGCTTCAAACGTGACGGGTGGGGCTCCAGGTTCGTGCCGGAGGAACCATCTCCAACAACTCACAAGACCCGGGGAACTTGGCAGATTGAACACAGATAGTTGACATAGTAGGGAAGGGATCAGTTCGTGTGAGCTAGTAGCCGTCATGAGAAGACGTGGCGCCGAAGCGCACGATATACGAGAGTCGGACTCGAGAGCGTGGTGTTGTATGCATGGTACCTTGACCCAGAGAAGAGAACGAGAGAAAAATTTGGTCTCTGTAACAAAGACCCCCAATGAGATTTAGAGGCATCGAGCGAGGGCGGCGGAAGAAGTTGTGAGGAGATTTGGACTGATGTGAACGATTGACTTGCCTGACTCGACGGCCATGAAGGTGATGCGGGCGTACACTGACACATGTCTTTAGAACGAGCTGTCAAGATATGTTGCGGTATCCTCGCGCCGAACGTCGTGTCATTGATAATGTACTCACAATTGACTTTGCGTAGTTACTGTATGTTCTCAGTACTTCTGTGAATGTCGTTCCTACGACGTGATGATGGGCGACGCCAACG
Source organism: Trametes pubescens (assembly GCA_001895945.1). Lineage (NCBI taxonomy): Eukaryota > Fungi > Basidiomycota > Agaricomycetes > Polyporales > Polyporaceae > Trametes > Trametes pubescens. The sequence goes on from MNAD01000881.1 coordinate 23,415, forward strand.
CAGGACGGTAGCGACATGTTCCTGCCACTGCAAGGGCGCCACGGGAGGCCAAACAGATACAAATAACCCGCTTGGCTGGAAAAGACGGGAAGCTGTTCCTGGGCGGTTGCAGTGCCGGCCATCTCTCCCGCTTTCTCGACCTTTGTCCCTCTCCGCTCGTTTCCCTCGCCATACCCCCTAGCTTCGTTTTCTTGGGCCGCGAACACCGACGACGACGACACCACTCTTCGCCCCCGCATCCACGACCTCTGATCAACATGCACGCCCTGTCATACATACCCACCGGCATCCTCAGCCTCTTCTTCGCGTGGTACCTCCTCCCATTAGCTCACGCCAGCTGTAAGTCGCATCGCACGAGGTTGGGACACCCACCCACTATCTGTGGAAGATGCGGACGTCGTGAGATGGCTCCGTAAAGCGCAGGACTGACCAATTTGTGTGCAGCCTATTTCGTGATCAACCAACCTGCGAAGGGCGCAACGTGGGTTAACAACGCCGTCAACCCTATTTCATGGACGAAGGGCCTTCTCGACGGCGTCACCGCCGTCGATATTGAGCTTGCCCGCCTCAGCGAGGACGGGCTGATCTTCGTCGCGCGTGATGGTACGTCTACTTCATTTCTCTGCGCCTCGGAAGGCCGCTATGCCACAATACTTGGGAAGGCCTGCCGATGTTCTTCCTGGGGGTTACTCTCAAGCTTTTTGGGCTAGCATATATGTGGGATCATCCACGTCCGCACCATAGCGCATAGGCTGTGTTGCGAGATGTCGACAACCACATCAGGTCTCCCCGATGATTGGTGGCGGCTCTACAGCGTCATCCCATAATCAGTCACTAACTGGTCCTGCTGCTACAGTTCCCGCAGCGGTCTCGACGGGCGGCGTGAACATCCTCATCCAAGACATCCCGACCGCAGACGACTACTTCCTCCTCTTCGTCAACTCCACAAACGGCATCATGTACGCCTCCTCGCCCCAGTTCACCATCTCCGACTCCGCCAACGGCACCTCCACGCCCGTCTCCGGCTCCGCCACGGTCACCGTCTCTGGGGGGCCGAACCCGACCGCGGTGTTCGCGACCACGTTCCCCCCGTCGGCGAACGGCGCCGTGTCCGTGGAGGGCGCCGGCCGCCAGCTCGCTGCCGTCGGCTGCGTCATGGCGCTGTCCGTGCTCGGCGGCGTCTGGGCGGTGCTATAACCGCTGGTGGCGGGAGCGGATGCGGCGCGCGGGTGGATATGGGGCGCGGGCGTGGGCGGGCGGCGAGTAGATCTATTTTATCTGCCTGGGGACATGGACCATCCTAGTGTGTGTTTATTCTGACGTGATGGACTACTTTCAGAGAGGTATTAATGGCAGTGTCTGGGCTACACGGTTTGTTGAAGTGCGTCCGAGCTGGGCACGAATACAGCATGTCACCTGGATTGCGGTCCCTGGAAGGTTCGTACCTACAGGCTGTGCTTGCCGTTCCATACGCCTTGAGGTTTTCGGTGGATCGTCGGCCTTCATCTGGACGGCAGTGTCATAGCGCGTAAGCCTAACGTGCAAACCCTAACTCCGTAGAGTCCCTTCGCTCTCCGCCCCCATCCCACAGTCTCGTATCCCTCGCGCTACGGCTATCCGGATGCAACGCGCACTACTTCCAATCGATGTTTGCGAGCGCATCATCGACTCCTGCAACTCATGTCCCCAGTTCTTCTATCCACAGCACCTCGCCGACCTCCGCGCGTGCGCACTCACATGCCAGGACTGGGTCCCCCGGAGCCGCCTCAACCTCTACAGCAGTGTCCGGCTACGCAACGTCCGGCAGCTCGATGCGTTCCTGAACACTATCGCCGCCCATCCCTTTCTCGCCGACTTCGTCCAGGAGCTCGTGGTCGGTCGCTCGACGATGACTCCAGACAATCCGTCCGAGAGGTACCTCCCATTCGCCCATGCGGCCCTGGTGTCCGCCCTCCGCGGGGTGCGCAGACTCCACCTGTGTCATTACCTGTGGCAGGCGCACCACCCCCGCTACATCCAGCTCGCCGCGCGGTACCCGATCGTGGAGCTATCCCTCCTCGGTGGCACGTACCAGACTTTGGCGGACGTGTTTCGCGTGGTATGGGCGTTCGAGCACCTCCAAGTTCTTAGACTTTCCATCGCAGAGCTTTCCAAGGACAGCTCGAGTTTACCCCTCGTTGAGTTCATCAAGCGCCGCAAAGCCCGGATTTGTTGTCACCTTGAAACAGTCATGATCCTCGGGGTACGTTGCTGCTCTTTTACGAGCTCTTCTACGCATGGCTCATGACACGCGCTACACAGCCTGCGCTCCTGGGAACGAAGACGTTCCCTCCTATAGGATGCTTCGGGAATTCTTTGACCTATTTGGGCCTGTTTTGGACGCCGGAGCTCCGCTATGTGCCCTCTGGTACGAACGTCATCCCTCGCCGACCGTTCGCTGCATTGTGAATGACACCAGCCTTTCGTAGAGGCGCTCCTCCTGTATCTGTCTACACCCAGCACTCTGCAACATGTCGCCTGGCGGGCAGACTGCGGCGCTATATGGAAACTGGGAGACGTGCACAATTGCAAGTTGTACGTCAGGAACTCGCTGCAAGTTATCCCTGCGGATGGCCCACTGCGGTGGGTCACGCTCGACTTCAGGGCGCCCACTACCACGGGAAACATGTCGCGGACCTTGTTCCTCGAGTACACCATCGGTTCAGATTTATTTGGCATAAAGCTACACAGGACCATCTGGCGCCTCGAGCACTTCAAGAGCCTCACGTTGTTGGTCCCGGAGTCGGACCAGGCGCGGTATGGGGCCGCGTGATGGCAGAGCAAGGTCGATAATCGGGTTTGGCGCCACGCCGTGACAATGCGTATCGTCCCCGCTAGCACGGGTGCGTTAGTTCTATACCTGGTTCGATTTGCGGTGTATTGCTCACGCGGGGATTGTCAGTGTGGGCGGACGAGGTGGTCGAAGCCAAGGAGAGCGAAAAGGAAGAAAAAGAGAGCAAAAAATACCCGGTGGACGAGTATTTCTGGGAAAACGGACAAATGCACCTCCTATCCGATTTCTTCAACTTGAAGCGGCTATGACGCTCGTATGGAACGAGTGCGGACTGTGAGGTGAACCATCCGTACCGGCATACTTCGATTATTCCCACCCCGAGCCTGTCTACTACTCAAAATGCAGGAAATTAAAGCCTAGAACGCAAACATCGGCACAGTCCAGTGCGTTCTTTCCAGTGGGCGATGCCACTGCTTCCAAACCATGTACACCAGCAGTTTGCAACGTGCCCGATCTGTATTAGCGTTCCATCTCAGACTCGTGGACTCCTGCCACAGGCCTGATTGGACCGTACCGGGTATTGACAGCGTCAAGGTGTAGCCTCCAGCCCCGCGCGGTCTATATCAGTGTGCATTGAGTCGAACGCGTCAGGCCCTACTCTCCAGGTACCCTCTGCGAGGAAACTCCCGCTTCCAAGGTGAGCTCCCCGTTGCTTCATTCTCACTCCACTCAGTAGTTCACATCAAGCAAACAGGATGGATCAAAGCCGATTGCCCATAGATGTCTGCGAACGAGTCATCGACATGATCGCCGCGGGACCCTTCCACTCTGGTGCTTCTCACGCGCCCCACCCAAACGATTTGCGCGTATGCGCATTGACGTGCAAGGATTGGATTCCTCGCAGTCGTTTCCATATCTACCGCCGCCTTCAGGTACAGAGTTCTGGAGAGCTCGAACGCCTTTCCGAGCACTTTTGCTTGTATCCCACCCATATGAAGCTCGTACAAGAGCTTTCCATCGCAAGCCCGGTCCAATACCTGCCTTCTAGCGGAGAAGCCTTCGCTCGCGCTCTGCCGAACTTACGGGTCCTTACATTACGCCATTGCCGCTGAATTGGTATACCGCACATGTACCACGACAAGGCCGTCCAGTATGCAGTGGTGCAGCTCAACATCGTCGGAGGATATTCTAGGACTCTGGCCGGCCTGCTCCGTGTCATATGGGCTTTTCGCCAACTCTGCTCCCTCACTCTTAGCGATGTCAAGGTCCACAGAAAAACTCAGAGGAATCTAGAAAAAATCTCTTGAAGAAGGCTCCGCATTTGCGATAAACTGCAGGAGGTCCGAGTCGTCGGGGTGAGTCGATGACCGTCATATTAACATTCCTCCTATACGATTTATCATACACGGTTCTTATAATATAGATCGACCTCTTGCTCCTACCTGAGTGTTTTCCCCGTTGATGCTTTGGCAGAAACGTGACCGAACTCTCCTTGCCGTGGTCGAGGGAGCTCAATTACATGTACCAATGTGAGACCACAGCCACTCGGACAGCTCACTAGTGGTTCACCGTGTTGAACGCAACCTTCTTGCGCCAGCATGCCTTTCTTCTTACCTCTCCGCTATGCCATGCCTTCGGCGTATGACATGGTGTGTGGTCGCCGATGATAACTCAACCCCCTTCGCGTTTGTGCGCTACTTGCGCACTCACCTCCGAGGCGACGTGGTGCACTCGTTGATATGACATTGCACTTCGAAGTACGGACGACATCCGGGTTGGCGGCAACCCTTTCGCGGGGATGGTTGAATGACCAAGGGGTGATACTGTATATCTCCCCCCTGAAGCCTGTTGCGTCCGACACTGCGCCCCCTGAGACTAGTGAGTACTTTTCAGCGCGATGTGTGATGCACGGTGTCAGTTGAACTACCTATTGCCTTCTAGTGACTCTCCACCTGGAGGCTCTGGCCACGTGGGCAGACGGTACGTCCCCGCCTTTTGGATCGATGTTTCGCAGAAAGGCCTGACTGTCTGGAACCCTGTATGTTTTGTCGCGTTACTACGCACTAAGCACTACGCGAGACACACTGGGTTACACCTTTCATCGACCATCTCGTTATTACGCCTGCTGACGGACGGGTGTATAATAGATTGTAATTATAGTGGCAGTTGGCGTTTCTGCTAGTGCACAGTGCACGCTATGCAATCCGTGGTGACCTCGAAACTCTTGCCGCGCGTGTAACCTAAAAGATCTCAAGAATTCCGAATTCATGAACTTGGAAGATGGCTCCGAGACAGAAGGAATCTGGTACATCAATTGGCATCCCACACCGGTTAAAATCTTGCGCCGCATTTGCGAGATCTCATGGTGAGTAGATCCGTCTTTCAGGCATAGTTGTGGTCATTTTCTGCTTGAGTGAAAGTCTGACTTCGGCCATATGCATAGTATGCTACCAAGACTCGCCATCCTCCCGAAGCTCCAACACCCCTACCCCGATAACGCCCGGAGGACCGTTAGGCCACCGGACCGTACGAAGGGTTCATATACGCAGCATACTACCCCCGGGCCCCTAGGTTCGCCTGCCATAGGCCTCCTGGCAACTGGTGCTCATATGCCAGTACCTATACTGACAAATAGCGTAGGGTTCACGTCACGCTGACACCTTCTTATGACCTCATATACTGTGGCGACGGACGTGTACCCTTCACGAGACCCACGAAAGGCAACATGAATTGGTATACAACACACCTAACATACACTATGCTTCCTTCGCGTGCGTAGCCTGTCCTCACCAATGCAGACGGTGGTTGGGGCATTGGTATCCATCGGGGTTCTTGAACAGGTACTTCTGGTGGTAGTCTTCCGCATCCCACCACTCGCCCGCGGAGACAAGCTCCGTGGTGATCTTCTTGCCTGTTGCGCCTTCGTCAGTGCCAATCCGACGCGCGGAGACAGTTGCGGGACGCACCGATAGGGTCAAAGTGCTTCTTCTGCACCTCCTCGGTGACGCGCTTCGCGATCTCGAGCTGCTCTGGCGTGTGGTAGAAGATGGCCGAGCGGTATTCTGCGGCGCTCGCGATGTGAGCCCTGGCACACAGGAAGATAATGAAGAAACACGCACGCGTTCCGACGTCCTTTCCTTGCTGGTTCTTGGTCGTAGGGTCGTGGGTGCGGTAAAAGAATTCTGCGATTCGCAGTTCAGCGACCGACGTCCGTCGCACAGCCTTCACGGTGAGTACGCACCTACGAGCTCCTCGTACTTGACGATGCTGGGATCGAACTCGATCCGAACCGCCTCAGCGTGGTCCGTCGCCCCTGTGCAGACGGTCCGGTAGTCCGGGTTCTTCGCGTCCTCCTTTCCACCCGTGTACCCAACGGCGGTCTTGAGGATGCCCTTGTTCTCGGACGGCGGGTAGTACTTGAGGAAGATGTGCTCGACGCCCCAGAAGCAGCCCTCTGCGAACGTCGCAATCTCAAGTGTTCCGCCTGCGACCCCGCGCGGATGTTAGCACGAGCACGACCTGATGTTGAGAACGCTACGCACCGGACATGGTTGATGTGAACTGTTGGGAGCTGATGCCTCTAGACGAGGTCGTGGAGCGGAAGAAAGGAGCGAAGATGGCGGCGAGATGGCTGCGCATGCGGGGGGACGAGGTTGGGAGGATGAGGAGCGGTTGCGCCCATCCTGCGCAAGTATAACGCAAGCACACGTGACGGACGTAGCTCAGTCAGCGCGGCTTCCACGCGGTGTTCACGGTCGTTGGGCCCAAACAAACGCAGCACGAAAACGCGAGGATATGTCGCAGAGCAGAAACATCGCAGGCGGTGTGGGATGAGGAGACTCAGAGTGAGGGTAGAATGCAAGGGTCGCAAACAGTGCGCTGACGCGGGAGCCTTCCAGCCGCCGGGCCGCCGTAATTGATGTTCTTGGCATTCCAGGCGCACTCCGGGCCTAAGCATGTGTGCAGGCTGCATCCCAAGCACAGGGATATACATCCACAGCATCATAATATACAGGAGAACCACAAGCGAGTCCCAAACGCGAGGAGGGACAAAACAGGCACCGTGTAGCATGACCCAAACAAGAGAGCAAAAGCGAAAAGCAAGAGACAAGCAAGCAGTTGTGTAAACAGATAACCGATGAGCCGTTGAAACGGGCTCCGTGACGGGCAACCATGATGGAGAAGGGAGCGTCCAGCATGCGCACTCTAAAGGAACTGCGTCGGGTCGCGCCACTCCGCCTCCTCGCAGCCGTAGCACGCCAGCCACTCCCGGGCGTTGTACTGCGTCCGGCCCTTCGGCCACTCGTCGAGCTTGATCTTCCCGTTCACGCGCGCGACGGTGTAGTAATCGTCGTCGATCCGCGCGATGCGCACCATCGGGAAGCCCTGCTCGATGACCGCCGTCGCGTCCTCGACGTGGAACTGGCTCAGCCCGATGTATGTGAGCGGTGGAGGCAGGCCCGCGCGAAGTTGCTGTGAATATGCGAGACGGATCAGTCGGCGTTTCACAATAGGGTCATTGTGAGATGTGTACGCACCGAGACGAACTCGATGGTGTTGACGGGGGTTAACGCCTGCAGCGACAGGGCATGGACGCCTCGAGGGACTAACCACATCGCCACCGCCGCAGCGACGTCTTTTGGGAGCGTCGCGGTAAGTGCCTTCAGGCTCGTGAGGGATGGGAGGACTCCCCAGACGGTCGCGTCGTACCCTAACCGCTTCAGGGCCCAGTCCGCGCTGGGCACAATGAGCTGCAACGAACGCAACGCGGTTCTCCCCTTGAGAAACTCGGCGATAGCAGGGAACAGATCGTGGTCGTTGACGCGGTAGCCCATCAGCGAGAACGCGAAGTGGTGGAGGAACGGCAGGGCGGTGGCGAACTCCCTGAACTGCTTCGACGCGGTGCACTCTAGTATGCACTCGAGCCGGAGAGACTCGAGCTGGTGGCCATTCGACAGGATCTCCGCGAACGCGCGCGAGTCCGCGGGGAACGTACCCTGGAAGTCGAGCGTCGTCAGGTGCCGGATGGAGACCGCCTCCGTCGGGAAGCTCCAGTTCGGGTTGTGCAGCGACAGGTAGCGGATGGAGGACTTGTTCTGGACGAGGAAGTCGTACACCTGCGTCGTCGCGCCGCCGGTCGAGTGGTACGAGAACTGCATGATATGCTTGAAGCGCGGGAAGCGAAGCTCGCCGGTGCCGTCCGAGGGCCTGGGTCCGCCGAGGCGCGTCAGCGCGCCGCCCCGGTCAGGAACAGAGAGCGGGGAGACGTACATGAGTGAGAGGCCCGTAAGACGGTGGCTGATGGTCTCCAGGACGCGAAGCACGGAGTACATGTCCTTCCACCGCATCGAACAGTGCACGTTCCTCAGGTTCGTGAGCTTCGGGAGTGCGTTCGACAACATCCCAGTCTGGAAGGTTATCGGGAACGTCTCTCGTCCAGGTACGAATACGCGCAGCGTCTTGACATGGCTGGCAAAGTCTCCATCGGTGATGATGCGTGTCAGGATGTCAGCGCTGCGTTGCGACTCTCGCTTCTCGGACGCTGTGGACACAGACAGACACGACGACGACGACGCCCGCCAACCATCAGTATCACACGCAAGACATCACACGGTTGCCAGCCTACCAAGGTGCAGGTCTATCCTCTGGAAGAGCAGCTCGCTCGCGATCCGTCCGAGGACATGGGGCACCTGTAGGAGGCTCTTCCAGTCCCTAGGCGGGAGCCACAGCACGATTTCCCGCCAAATTTCTGTAGAGAACCCCGGCGTCGCGTGCGGCTTGATGACGGGCTGGTGGGAGTGCGGCATGAGCGACGGCGGGCACAGCGGCGGCGGGAAAAAGACAGCGACGACTAATAACGCACCTTGTCAGGGCTCACGCCATACTCTGCCATGAGCGCCGCCGCTTCTAGGTTGTCCGGTTGCAGTTCAAGGACCGCCTGGATGTCTGCGGGCGGGACGGTCAGCGGGACGGGGCGGATGGGAAACGCGCACGGGTCCGCCTAGAGGGGTCTGGACCGACCTTGTCGCGCGCCGACGCGCAGCCCAGCCGCAAGCCTGGCCTTTGCGCGCATCAGGCGAGCTTTCGCTGCGTTTGCGGCTGGCAATCTGGATATCGACAGGCAGGACTGCACCGCGTTTTCTATGAGCGTTCGAGATCTGCCACGGACACGCCCCCAATGCACAAGAGACAGCACGTCAGACACGCGCACGGGACTCGAGAGCAGAAACCGCACGGCGGCGACCGACCGTTCGAGCTCGAGGTGGCTCATCGCATACAGCAGCACGTCTGCCTTTTGCTCGTCGGAGAGTCCTGCGGTCACGTCGCGGACGCTCGCGTCGAGGATTTTCGGGTTAAAGACGTTCAACGAGCGTATCGGGGTGGGCGTCTGCGAGGATCCGGAGGAAGAGGACGCGGAACTGAGTCCCAGGCCAGGGTGAGCACGGTGGTGCATCTTGGTCGTTCAAAACAGCGTATGCCAGTTATGATTTTGATGAGTGCACTGTACCCCGCGAGCCGTATATCTGAACCGTTGGCGAGCTGCGTCACCGTCGTCGCTTAGCCGGGAGCCGGCGGTCTCGACTCTAGGTCGGTCGCTGCCGCTCAACCAACACGATGGGGGTGATCTGTCTTTTCGTATTCGTCCTCGACGACTGTCGGGAGGGTCGCAAGAGGAGTCTTGGGCAGGGGCGTCGTGTCGTCGTGAGAGTAGGATGGAGCGCCGGCGGAGCAGCGTGTCCGCGACTACACCGTCAAACTTTTCCTGATGCGGCCGTGAGACTTCCAGTTCGACTAAATATACCGCGAGGCACCTAGCAGTCACCACTCGTCCGACGTCAATGCCACCCGCAACGACTCGTAGGGGGGAAGGATACCGCAGGAACGATTTTGGGAAGTCTGCCAGGCGAAAGTTTGCACCCGCGCAGCAATCTCAAGCGGATCTGAATGTCTTGATATAGCGCCGGAATGTTGCCAAATATGGATAGTCGGAAACAAATCTCACCAAATCTCACCGTGAAGTTGGCGGGTGCAGAGAGTGGGAGGAACGAAGATGAGAGGGGGGACACGGGGACGGATTTTGTGGGGGAGGAGGGGAATTTATGGCCGTAATAAGAAGCGTTGTGCACGAGAGTACTGTCACTGGTGTGTACCCTGACAGTGCAGACTGGACACCGCATGAGTGCAGAGCTCCAGAGAAGAAACTGTGCCACTGGCCGACGGCATGCGCGCGAGAGAAAACTAGTACGAAGTTGAAATATAAGTGCAAATGCAGTGACTATATACGACACGGACGGAAGGTACGTCATCGACGCCGATATTACATTGTCAGGGCACACGGAGTCAACATGCAACCTCGGATGTGCACGTACACTCATACACCGCCGAAGCCGCAGGTCACCCGCAAACGGGCACGCACGGCCTGGATAGCACAGATAGCATTTGCACGAAACATGATACAGGTATTGCTACATTGCAGCTCGATTCTAGCGGCGTGGACGACGGGGTAAGGAGGCGGCAAAGACGTCGGTGATCGCTCAATCTTCAGCCCAAGCGGTACCGCCGCTTATGCCGGGCGGGAACATATCCTCCTCGATGCCCCATCCAGCATCATCCTTGTGTTTCATGGCCTGCCCAAATATAATGAGACGGGACGCGCAGGAGAAGTCACAGGTAACTTACCTTGGTAAGGTATTCCTTGCTCGCATTGACCGCGCGCTCAACATCAAGGAGCGCGCGGTTGTGCTCCTGCGCCTGGACGAGTATCCGATCAAGGTCATCCTTCGAGAACTTCGGCACGACGTCCGCGAAGGTCACGGTGTTGTCGGCGGAGATGGTCGCGTTGATCTCTCCGGCATCAATCTAGAGGCCGGGTTAGCGCAAGCCAGGACCCACCCGATCGCAGGCACCGCACCATAGCAAGGATGATCGCGCGAATCTCCTCGTCGCTCTCGATCCCGACCTCGCGCCCGATGTCGGCCAGGCCGAGCGTGAGGTACGTCGCGGTCAGCTTCTTGATCAGCCATACCGGGGACCGATCGATGGCCTGGTTGATGAGGCCTAGGTTCCGATCCTGCGGAGCCGCTTAGTTTCAGGTCCGCGCAGAGCGAGGATTGCGATCTATACCTGCACAAGCTGCTCCTGCTCCTTGGTGATGTGTGCTCGGAGCGTGTTGATCTGCGCGGGGTACATCTTGATGAAGGCGCCGTAGGGGGTGCCTTTGAGAAGCCGCGACAGCGCAGGATGGGTGTATTTTGGAGCGGAAGCTGTCTATGGTACACGTCAATTTTTTTTGGAAGAACGGAGAAAGATATGTAGGTCGTACCTCGCCGTACTGGATTAGCTGAACCAGGACGAGTTTCTTGTAGGCCTCTAGCTGGATAGCGGCGGGCACTTGCGCAGGTGCGCTGACACATAACTCGAAAAATTCTTCCGCCTCTCGCCATCGCTTCAGTGCGCCGAGAGCCATACCGCCAGAATAGTGGTAGACGAGGTTGTCGTTATAGTGTAGGTCGGAGAGGCTTGTGTCCACTGAAGTGATTGGGACCGCCAGTACCGGTAGCGCAGTGGTGAAGTGATTGGTCGCCACACACGTCTGGATATACAAGTCAGCCGTGCTCTGCGGCAACCACGCGTCGCAACCGCACACACGCCAGCCATTCACAAACTGGTTTGGTGCAGGTGAATAGGAGCTCGCATACCGCGCCCCGCATTGACGTAAATAGCGACAAAATTGACGAGCACTTTCCTAGGAGTGCTGACGTCCGCCAGTATGATGAAGCGTGATCACGCCTCACCGCGTACGCCTCTATGTGCGAGTACGGCGTACCAGCGGAATTCTTGGTCAGCCCCTCCCTACCGCTCAATGACCCGGGATTGGATGTATGGTGACCAGGAGGCATAGATGGGACCTCTCCCAGTCCCGGTGCTTACTTGGTGGGACTGTAAGTCACCGTAATGCCCCGCCGAAACAAAACGCAACGGGAGGTTGTCCATCGCTGTACATCTACCATGTGTGCCTGAGAAGACACGTCGACTTACCTTGAGGAAGATAGCATGCAGAGTTGTCAGGTAGGACAGATGTGGTGGGTATCGTGTGACAAGGCTGTAGAGTGGACCCAATGCATATTTCGTCTGTAAGAAAGTTATATTAGCTCGTGTCCAAGCAAATTGCGGGGTGAGGGTGAAGGGTCGAAAGGGAAAAGTTACATGCACTGCTCGCACCAGAGACGCGTTCAGAGATATCTGAACAAAGGTCTGTCTATACTGCTTTCCGTACATCTCTGCCCTGCGTGTTTGCAACTACAGGAGAGATCTCTGGAAGGTCTGATGGGAGACTGTCATAGGCCATCGTATGCAAGATGCATATAAATGGGGACCGAGCTATACCTCGCCGGACACAGCGGGGTGTAACGGCTTCATGTCCATACCAGTGGCGAATATGATCCACCGGTATCACTGAAGGGCTTTCGACCACTACGTGCATTGAAATGGTAGCGTTTGAACCCACTCACGTTGTTTGAGCTTTCTGACACACGCACGATCCCTTTCGCCAAGAGTGTTACTGGAGGAGGTTAGCGCCACCGAGCCGCATGGATACAATGAAGAACGTACCGCGTTCTGGTGCCAAACGCGCTTGCGCAGGGTCAAACTGATTACAGAAGGCCTCGATGACAGTAATGTTAGGTGTTGGCGCGGCTGTCGAGTGCAATCTGGCTGAACTGCGGCATGGTTTAAACATATTGCGGAACTGCGCGATCGATGCACGTACAGGATATACAGAAACCCAAGCGTGTTCCTTTGTGGATCCAGCACGGAGAGTGGGTCCTGTCCGCTCGAAAGGGTGCTCGCCAAGATGATGTCCCTCGATTCCTTCGGCGCGAATGACTTCAAGTAATGGTGGAGGGAGTTTATATTGGTACTGGTGGTGAGTTGTTGAAGAACATCGTCAAGCGACGTAGGTCCGCCAGTATTCTGAGAAGGACCCGCTGCGTTCATCGTTGATTTGAGGGCGCAGAAACACGAAGATCAGCCGAAGGAGCGAGCAAGTGGCGGTAGACGATGAGGACGGGTACGCTTTGGCGCCCAAGGATACGCGTAAGGTACATAAGCGCCCATTTGTGTGCGCGCTGTTGTGGCGCGCGCTCGCGTGGCTTCGAACAATATTTATGTTCACCAACCACCACACGCCTCGCCCCCCAAGTGCCTATACGCTCGTGGTGCGAATAACTGAAGGAGAAATAATATCTGAAGACTATAGATTAAAAGGTATACGGCCATTCTGTGCGACGTAGAATTTCAGCTCACCGTGTAGACAGTTCACAGTGCCAAGGTTCCGCACAACCTCGAGCGATCCACAGCTGCTGTCTCGTAAAATTATGGCCGAGGAGAATGAGTCTCGTTACGGAGCATGGGCGCCGCCTATCTACGACATGACTCATCCTCCAAACGACATTCACTCGTATCAAGTTGGCGGAGGTCAGTTGGGCGAACCCAGAGCCGGCGATCCGTCGATCTTCGCTCGCATAGCAAAATGGCGAGCCAAACACTCGCTACGCATTCATGATTCCTCCCACTGACACGCGACACACTCACAGGTGCCCCGATGGTTCGGCCGCCCTCGCACAATGCGAAGATAGAACGTTCAGATTTCTTCAGCTGTGAGCTCTGGCAGCTGATCTGTCCTTGCGCCGACGACGTCACGGGCTCATTCATGAACGTTATCCAGGCCGGCAGAACTGCTTGGGATCACGGTGGAATCCACGGTCCTGTCTTCCCTGCCTAGGTCCTTGACGCAATCTGCCCCCATTCTGGACTACGCGTGGTATCCGGCCGCTTCAGTGCGAGACGCAGCCTCCTTCTGCTTTGTGGCGTCCGTACGAGAGGGCCCTGTAAAGCTACTGGACGCGTCTGATGGAAGGGTAAGCATGTGGACTCGCACCCGTGTGGGCCGTATCCCGACCCGGCTCATCTATTTTCGCCGACCCCAGCTTCGTGCATCTTACAGGATCGTAGATCATCGCGAACGCCATATCGCCCCTCACAGTCTCGCATTCAACCCCGGTGCAAATAGGTGTGTTGATCCGCTTCCCAGCCTCCCCCGTACGTAAACTACCCTTTGTGGCGTTAGACTCTATTGCGGCTTTGAGGATGCCATCGAGGTCTTCGACTTTAATTGTCCCGGAGAAGGCACGCGCTTGCGCACCACACCTTCCAAGAAGAGCCGAGACGGTCTGAAAGGTTCTGCCCTGCTTCGCCTCCCTGGGAGTACACACACACTTAGTTTGATGCTTATCGACAGGGATCATATCCGCGCTGTCGTATGCGCCCGATATGTCCTCGGGACTGTACGCTGCGGGAACACTCAGCCCCTCTTCTCCGACTTCCTCCAACATTGCCATCTTCTCTGAAGACACGGGCGAGGCACCTGTCATGTTTCTTGGGGCCGATGACCCGCAGCGTGGAGCAGGCTATGGCGTACGGGCCAGTGTTTCTCAGGTGCGAACATAGTCGACTATGGCAAAATTTCCCGGACTTACACGGTTGCCAGCTGATGTTCAATCCAGCGCGGCCATATCTTCTGTATGCCTCATTCCGCAGAATGGACACTATATTCTGTTGGGATCTCCGTGCGGACGTGGGCCGACCGCTCGCGAAGTACACGACAGCACCCCGGCCGATCAGCGGAAAAGAACGGAGACCTGCCACGAACCAGCGGCTACGGTTCGACATTGATTACGGAGGAAGATGGCTGTCCGTCGGAGACCAGGTCAGTCTCCATCGCCGCCGCCCCTCACACGGGAATTAACAGAGCACACACGCGGACGCCACAAGGACGGCGGCATTTCCGTCTTCGACCTAGCTGCGCAGCCGGATCCTGCCAGCGGTGAGAACGCACCCCAACCGAGTTCAACACCGCGAACCACGCCTATCATGCAGTTCGACGCACATCGTGGTACGTCGTTCCGTTTGCTGAATCATCGAGGCCCTGTGATTCGCCACGGCTTCTAACGCCCCTCGAGATGCGGTAGGGTCGGTCGCCTTCCATCCCCTGCGGCCGATTTTACTGTCGGTGTCGGGGGCGAGGCATTTTGAAGACCCTGCATCGGCTTCTGAAGATCGCTCTGACTCCGACGACGATATGGAGGACGCCGAAATAGCAGGCGCCAGTTCGGCGACATCGGGGGAGTCGCCCGCAGTGATCGTTAGTCGCCAGCGCCCACAGCCGATCGCCCTTGACGCGTCGGTCAAGCTCTGGTCCTTCGAACGAGCCGTAGGCCGCGATGGAGAAGTGCAAGTAATTCGTTAAGAGAAGTATAATTAACTACTTTACAATGCGAAGCGAAGACAAAGTGGCGATATCAAAGCATCAAACGAAAACATGTAACGACGAACGGAAGACGGTCACTCGAAGTCGGTCATTGACGTCTGTATGAGTTGAGCGGTGGACCCGGAGCGCGGCTTGAACTCGCATTTAAACGGCACCGGGTACCTGAAGGCGCGGTCAGTTGCAACGCCGCTTGTCATGAGATGCTCACACTCACGTAACAAGCCCGCTCAGATACTCCCCGCTCGGCTCGACCACGTTCCCGTCGTCGTCAACGGGCTTGGACAGCGTAAACGTTGAGAGGACCGACGCGATGGCGATAAACATCGAGGCGCACGCCATATGACGTCCGGGGCAGATCCTCCTACCGAAGCCGAACGCTGCCAGCTCTGCCTCGCGCGTCGTGGTCCTGAGGCTTCCGTCTGGGTTGAGGAACCGCTCC
This sequence comes from Trametes pubescens, assembly GCA_001895945.1. NCBI lineage: Eukaryota > Fungi > Basidiomycota > Agaricomycetes > Polyporales > Polyporaceae > Trametes > Trametes pubescens. The sequence continues at coordinate 38,955 of MNAD01000881.1, forward strand.
GGAATGAACGCCTCGGGGTTGGGGAACGTCGCCTCGTCGTGCAAGATAGCCCTGAAAGGGAAGATCGTCCGCTTAATACTGCGCTCGATTCGTGCCAAATATACGCGTACCATGAGTTCCCTACAACGATCGAACCTGCGGGAAGGTGGTAGCCATTGTAGACGTCGTCCGCGGTGAGTCGGTGAGGAACCGCTGTCGACGCTCTCGTCAGATTAAACTAAAAATTCCAGCAGGGTGAATATATATACCCAGGGGTGTGACCGGCCGCCATCTATATCCACAGGTAAGCTTCTGCGTGATAGCCAGAGTATGTGGGCGTATGCTAACCTGAGAACTTCCTTGACGATTGCAGAAACGTAAGGCAGGTACGGCTCATCAGAGAAGTCAGGAAGGCGTTCTCTCCCGACGACCCGGTCCACCTCGGCTTGTGCCTTGCGCTGGACCTCCGGGTACAGCAGCATCGCGAGGAAAAACGAGCCTATGGCCGAGACCGTCTGCGGATTCCGGTGAGTGTTTGAGTGATTCCGAGAAGCACAGAACCATTACCGTGTCAGAGCCCCCTGTAGGCGCAGTCCCAGTCTTCAGTTGAGCGGTCTAGGCTCATGTGCGTAAGCACTCACCAGTGTACGCAGCAGCAGCGACACCGCTGATAACGTTCTCCCTGTGCGGCTTGTCTTGCCCATCGTTCAGGTCATGCAAGAGCGACATGATCATCGACGGGGACTCTTTCCCCTCGGCCTGGCGGGTCGGTGTCCCCGAGGTTAGTACTTCTCAACACCGAATGCTCGGTAGAAGGCTCACCATCGCGTTTCTCACGGCCTTGAACGGCACCTCGACCATGGCGTTGGTTGCCTTCCGCCATTCAGCCGCTTGGCGCTTGAACGTGGCGCCCGGGCACCAAGAAGGAATGTGTTTGACTAAGGGGGTACCCGTCGGTTCTGGGATCCACAAAAGAAGTATTCGAACTCACGGAAGGGGATGTAGTCCACAAGGTACGCGCCGGCGTTCCCAGCCATAGACATCGCATGCAGAGCCGTCTCCGCAGTGGCGATATATGGATCATTCTTCGGCTGTACGTCAATCCCGTATGCGACACCGAGAATGAGGGATCCTGCCATGCTGCCCGGGCATCAAAATCGTGTTCGGTCGCCACAGAAGACGAGGAAACTCACTGCCTCAGGTGGACCATGAAGTCGTCGGGCGTCTGGAGCAGCCGCCGGAGGAGCTCGCGGGCGACTTTGAGTTCTCTCGGCCGATAGTTGGTGGCTGCGTTCGGGTGGAAGTACTGATGGAACACTCGGCGCCGTTCTCTCCAGCTGTCACCGTAACCCATGAAGACGAAGTGCCAGTCGCAGCCGACCCTGGATGAGCAGCTTAGCGAGGGCGTGCATGAGAACGGACGTGGGGCTTACAATTCATTGAGCATGGGCATGCGTGTCCTGCACGACATCGGTCATCATGGAGGCGGAATTTGATACGCGTAATACGTACCTATCCGAGTAAAGCGACGATCTTTTCTCAAACAGGTCGTGCGCCGCTTGCGCGGAATTGACAACAATGACCGGCGTCCCGGCAAGGTTGAGGTGGATGATATCAGAATCTGTAGCAACGCGCCCGGCGGTAAGCATCCACCGCGCAGCGTGGTCGTGAGACGGACTCACGATGTTCTCGGCCCCATTTTTCGTACGCGAGCCATTCGAACTCCTTGGGGACGTCGAAGACGTTCCCGAGGAGAGGAAGGCCCTTCGGACCCGGGGGAAGATTTTGACGTTTGCGCCTAACAGTGAGGAGTGCGAGCAAGGCGACGGCGGAAGCAAGCAGAAGCGACGGCAGGTCGAAGAAGGCGGACATGGCGAGGTGGTGTGTGGGGACGGTGCAGCTTCACTACTCACCGTGCGGGGTATTTATCCTCCTGCGTGACATTGCCCGCCGCCTCGTTCGTCCACGATTGGTGCTTCCCGTCCGTCCAACGGCGACCCGTCGCATACTGTAGGAGCGTGGTTTAGCCGAGGAGCATTTACGAAAAGATGCGGACCCATTGCATCAAGCCCCCATGGCGTCCCAAGAACCGCCTGAATATGGCTTCCATGTGCCGGCGTCGAGGGAGGGCACGCCCGCGGCATAAGTCTTAGGTAAAGAGGGTGCCAAAATAGCGACGGAGCAGTTCATGCAATTGCCGTTCAAGCTTTGCCTTTGCTGCCAGATCTCGTGGATGCGGATTGTCGCCGGCGTCGTGGCGTGTGTACCCGGAGATCCCCATACTTCGGGAAGAGTGTGCGGCGGCGTCATTCCGGACCCACCTGCTTGGTTCCCATACCCTGGGGCATTATGGGAGAAGCCGCAGAGAGAGTGGATATGTGGACACGGCCAGGGGTCATGCAGGGCCGCTTCCTAAACTTTGGTTTTAATGCGGACATCGGACGGAGGCCACGAGCACGGCGGCAAATGTGACTATCGCACGCACTAGGCAGCCAGTGTGCTACAGCAACTCTACATGCCGCGTGAATCTACAGGGTGTGAGAGCGACATGACGACCCGCCCGCGCTGAGTGTTCTTGTCCTGCTCGACGTCCACTCTGACCTTGATCTTGTCGAACACCGAGATCGCCACGTCCTGGTCGCCCGACGGCGACGGGATCGTGATCGTGTAATTGTCGGCATCGAACTGTATCTCGCGCTTGAACGTCACGAGTCCCTCGAGGCCCAATCTGGGCGGGGAAGGTTACAAGCTGCTTCTCACCCCAACCTTAATACCGGCAGGAGCACGTACCTGGAAACGAAGACCCCGAGGCCATTTCTGAACGTCCGAATAACGAAAGCGTCCTCGATGACGGTCTCCTTCTCGCTGCGCGCCTTCAAGGCCAGACCGACGTAGAACTCGACGCTCGCTCGGCTGGCCATCTGCGCCATCCGGTGCCGCTTGTTCACGACTTCCAACACACGCTCGACATGTGACTTCGAGTGCAGGCTTGCGTGAAGCGGGGTGTACCCTATCGCCGCGGAGAGCTGTCTATGTGCCAAAACGTCTTCCAGGAGATGGATGGTCAGGATGAGATAACGCAAGCGAAGCACAGAATGGCCTGGCTCACCCGCATAGCGTCTGATGGGACTCGTAAAATGCGTGTAAATGGGACTTGCCAAACCGTAATGCCCGAACGTATCTCGGCCCACGCTGCCGGAGCAGAAGTACTCCGCTGACAACATGCAGCGCGTTGCCATGATGCGAACGAGGGTATTGAATGCTGGCTCAGTGGGGTCCTATGACAAGTAATGAGGGTGCGGAGGGGCGCTTCCATCAGACCACGCTTACCACACACTCGTCCAACGACGCCGCCAGCGCTCCTGAGCTGGAAACGTCGAGGCTCATGCCTCGGCGCTTCTTGAGGATATCTTGCAGCTTCTCAAAATTTGTTCGGGGCGGAGGCAAGTGTCGCCTGCAGGCAACGTGAGCACGGACGGCCCGCGCATCTAGGGAAGAAGCACATACCTCAGGACGGCGGTCTGTGGGAACGTTTCCTGGATCTTCCCCGCCACGCTGATGTTGGCAAGCAGCATGAACTCCTCAACTAGGCTGTTCGTCTCCCTCTGCTCCTTCTGCTCCACGTCAATGGGATCGGAAGATTCGGAACTGTCGAGGTGGATCTTGACTTCCGGCGAGGCTAGATTCAGCGCCCCCGCGTCCATCCTGCCCTGCCTGAGCTTCCGCGCGAGGTCATTGAGCAGCCGGATGCTCTCCGTGAGTTCGTCCGTCTGCTTTCTGCCAAACGATAAGAACTCGTTCTCACGCGCGCCGGTGCGCACTTACGGGTCGTCCTTGCGAAGTTGGGCCTCCTCGTACGTAAACGCTGATTTTGAGGCAATTACCGATTTTGTAAAGCGCACGTTCACGATCTCGGCTGCGGGAGACAGTTCCTGTGGTCGCACGGTGAGCACCTCATGCATAGATGGTCCCAGAACCCATGACGACACCCACCCATATGACGGAGAACGCTAGTCGCTCCACGTGAGGCCGCAAAGAACAGAGGTTCGTCCCAAGAAGCGCGGGAAGCATGTCTATCCGCTTGTCGACGAGGTAGACCGTCGTGCCACGTGCCGCCGCTTCGTTGTCCATTGGTGTGTCGGGGAGGACGAAGTGCGATACGTCGGCAATATCTGCAATATGCATCGGACCATCAATCTCGGTGCGTATACGTTAAGAGACGGAACTCACGGACGCCGGCCTCGATGTTCCCGTTGGGGAGACGGCGCGCGTGCAGCGCGTCGTCGATATCTTGGCAGCCTAAGCGTTGCGACGTCAACGACGACTCACCGTCGCATTCCAAAGTCCGCACTTACCGGGAGGGTCTATACTGCAAATGATCATGTCCCTCAAATCCTCCCGGTCTCGCCAATTGGGGTCCGCCGAGGCCTTCGGCGGAACGACCCAGCTGTCGCCCTCCGGAGGAAGACAGTCCAGAATGGCCTTCCCGAACGGCCTGTAAGGTACATCGAACTCAAGCAATAGGGACTCTTGCTCTGCTTCCTTGCTCTGGACTTTGCCTAGCGCGCGGACGAAATGCCCCTCGGGGTAACGCGACGTACGCTCCCATCGATCGATTGTGACCAGGATCTTCTGTCCTATAAGCGCCGGCGCCTGGCGAGTGCGCAGGCGGATGCGCGGGAGAAGACGGGAAACGGGAGTAGCGAAGACCGTCTGCTGGGAAAGCGACGTAGGATTCGTGGAGGTGAGGGAAGTGCTATCGATATGACACACGTATCTGCAGCGCAATGTAAACATCTACGTTGAATGAAGTGAAGGTTGGGGACACGCACGACCGCCAATTACGCTTGATGATGCCGACGACACGGCCCGTAGGCTGCTTGCTAGAAGTGAGCTGCTTCGTGAGCTCCGTCTGTAGCACCTTCCGCTCCGCAAGAGCCTCATCGTCTCCGCCCTCTTCTTCGGAGTCCTCGGCATCGTCATTTTTCAACGTGGCTGTTGTGCGTTAAACGCGCCTCTTATCACGAACAGGGGAACAAGAACACACCTTCTTGGTCCACGACCTCGTCGGCTGGTGCTTTCCAGTCCTTCTCGTCAAATACTTCTACCGCGACAATATCGCCCTGAACGGCCCGGTTCATGTGTTCGCGGCCGATGAGCAGTACAGGCTTCTCAAAGGCAGGCACGGACACGTTGCCCTGCGGCGCGGAAAGTTGAGCAAGTGATTCGCCGCCGTTGTGTACGTAAGAAAGACAAACCTCCAAGTAATTGTACTGGTTGGCGTTAAAGTGACCCTGGTGCAGCTGACCAGACTTGACCCCAGCCTGCAAGGTTGCCGTCGGAAGGTACTGGGGAACGGTGAGCCGGGGATAGACACAGCGAAAATTGTTTCTGGGGGACAAACATCGGGATACAGGGCTTGGCGAATTGAGGCGGCTCGCGTCGGCTCTATGCTCTCCGAACCGGCAGCTGAGAGCAAGTCTAGCAGCTGCCCTGACTCCTTCATGCCCTCCACATATCTACGAACTAAGAACGCAGCCGTAAGTAATGAGCTGCGGCGGAGGGACCCTGGTGAGACCCACCGGACATGCACGTCAAGCCATCTGTCTCTCCCTTTTGTCGGTTCGCGACGTCATCGGTCAGTAGGACTACTGACGGCAAGGGCGGTTGTGCTTGCCCTCGGACAGGGGGGCGAGAAAGAGACATATGGTTGTTGTACCATGCGGTTGCCTTGCGGATGCCTAGACAATGTTTCAGCGCTCTGGTCCCCCGCACCCTGGGCAAAACCAATACCTCTATCGTTGCGGTCATTCGGGGACTCCCCTTCCTCCCTGATCACGGCCGTTTCCCTGCGAGCCTACCATGTAAAAATAGAGCTAGGACAACAGACGCTACACACTCACGAGCGGTACTCATTGTAGAAGATCCAGATTTTCTTATCATCGGCTTTGACCAACGCTTTCAGGCGATTATACAAAGGCAATGAGCGGTGGCGGACTTCTTCCAAAACGGTCTGCAACAGTATAATTGGGGGACTGAAGAGCGGTGATTCCATTAAATCCATCTAGGTGGAGGATATGAGTTTAAGTGATAGGTACGTGAGGGTTTACACAGTTGCCGGTCCAAATTTGCGTCAAGCCTGTACGGCGATCATAGCGAGGGTGGGTTCGCGAACTGACCTGGGACAGAAATATGTTCGTGTCAGGCAGGACGAAGTGCCCGTTCTTGACTGACGCGTGTTCTAGCGAGCCCGAGGACGGCAAGAGGACATCTGCGTCATGCGCGCAAAGGCCGCAGCTGTGAATGCCGCATGCAACATCGTCACGAAGGTACCGTTCGCGAAGGACTGAGGGGCGCACACTTCGTTAATTCCCGCACTTAATGTGATGCTGGAGACTCACCCTTGATGACCTTGCCCCTCGCCGTCTTCTTGAAGAACTTGCGCTGAGTAACGACCGCCTCCGTCCGAGGCCGCTTGCGTATTGTGATCTCGGCCATGTTCAAAGTAGGCCGTCTTGGTAATTCCGCCTTCAAGTTGTATAGTACGCAGTGCTTGGGTTTGCGGTTGCACGTTGAGTCGAGCCTGGCGCCGCGAAGAAGAAGAGCAAGAGGCTGCAAGACGCGGTCCGGAAGCAAGTGCTCGAGCCGTGGTGCATCGTGCCTCGCGTTCTTATTTAGGCGGAGCTTGTTTTATCCCTAACCACTTCCCTTGCCTTCCTTGGCGGGAAGTAGCGGAGAATGAACCGTGGCGAAGCCGTGTGAAGACGGACTTGGTCAAACTTGACGTCGACTCAGTACCCTTCTCCTCCTCACTCCCATCAACGTTTCTGCCAAAGTCTGCTAAACATTTACAGCGGTGAAAATGAGCAACGTTCGAAAGTTTCTGCGTCCAATCCGCATATTTTCTACGCCATTGGATTGACACGTATTCCGGAGCCAAACGCCTCATACTTACAGTAAGCTATGATCCTGTTGTCGCCATCTCATCAACACTTTTGATGCATATGCTGCTAGATCGCTGTATATTTGTTGCAAGTTCAGTTGTCTATGTATGCTCAACACCCAAAGGGGGTGCAAATAGCCATCAGCAACGGCTGGGGACGAGTCTGTCGTCGCGTGGCCGACGCTCAGGCTGAAGAACGCAGTGTCCACTTCCTTCCATCCCTCTACAACTTTCTCTGGCAGCGGGCTCCGCCAACACTACGAATACCTGAGAACGTGCTCGTACCCGAATATAGCTCACAAATTTACAGACTGTTGTGGTCAGGCTTGCATAGCAGCTGACCCGCACGGTCGAACAGGTTGACGTCGTGCGTGCCGGCAAGGCCCGCATGGCACGCACGAGAACGCACGTTCGACGCCGAGATAGTATAAGATAATGGTCTGCAGCGCGTCTCTAGGCGGCTACGTGCTAGCGATGGCGATCACTTTCTGGCAGTGGGCAGCGCACCTCCCGCTACTATGTTCTCTGGTCGGGCTCGCATCTGGCGACAATGGGAAGCTCGCGTCTGCGCACGGAGTCTATAACTCGTCCGTCACACCGGATACTCTACCGTGGAATACCTACAACTACTGCAACGCACCGCATGTGAACGCGAAGCACTATAGCAGGCCACCTAACGCCCCGCACGCTAGGCTGGTGTACCTGAACACCGTCATCCGCCACCACAAGGTGCGTGAGATTCGTGCCTGACATCGCAGCCCTGCGTCTTATCCTGGAATACAGAGGACACCGGACAACTTATATCCGAGCGAGAATGAGCTGAACTCCGCACCCTGGGAGTGCGCCGACTTCTTGGAGTTCAGTTACGGCGGTGGAGGGGCGCACATCTTCCACAAAACTGATAGTCCGCCTTGGCATCCCTTCCTCTCGCAAATATGGAATGGCACTTGCGACGAAGGCCAGCTGACCAAAGGCGGACTTGAGGATGCTATTCGTCATGGCCAGGTATGATTTTACCTCATGCCGGGCAACGTCCTATGCTCCGGAAGACCAGTTGGGAGATCCCCGCACGCTGCTCTACAAATCCCTCAGGATGTACTCTGCTTTCAAAGGCGCTGAGGCCGTTCTCGGGGAAATGTGACCATGTTACCGCGAGCTGTCATTGACTTCTACACAGGACTTCTGGTCGGTGTACCACCACGAGCTGGGGTTCCTTACGTCTGTGAATGAGCAAGACATCTTCATCCGCACCTCGACGGAGACCAGAACGTTCCAGGTGGCAGGCGGCGTGCTCGTCGGGATGGATCCGAGCATGGCAACGAAGACGTTCCCGGTGACTACACAGCCATCGCCCGTACGTCGGCCCCGCCCCTACATTGGCTACGCGCGCGCCAACTTTGACGTTTTTATGAATTTCCAGATCGATTCCATTCCTCCGAGGTACCCCTGCCCTAGAGCAGACGCCATCCGCTCGGCGTTCCAGGCGGTCCCTGCGTGGACAGACCACCTCGCGACGAACACCGCGCTCAAGACGCGCCTCGACGCGACCCTCGGGACGGCCGGCCTCGACGCCTGGGCATCCTGGTGTGAGTTGCGCCGTCCGTGCCGAAGCGCGCCCTCTCCACCCGCCTTCTGACCGCGATTCGCCCGCCAGACGATCACTTCTTCGACACGTTCAGCTCGAGAACGTGCAACGGCCACCCCCTCCCGTGCAACTCCTCGGGCGCGTGCGTCTCGGACGCAGACGCGGCCACGGTTTTTGCCATCGGAGACTTCGAATACAAGTGAGCCGCCCGGTGCTTCCCTATATCGCCGGTCTGAACAGGGTCGGACGCCAGCTATATCTGGAATGCCGCCGAGAACGCGACGGCGTATTCGCAGCTCGACTTCGGTGAGCTTAGCCTAGTATCGTGCGCGCGTGGCCGAGAGCCTTATCTGTGTTCGACCTGCAGGGGTGTTCATGCTCGAGCTCGCGCAGAACTTCAAGCTCTTCCGGTCTGGAGGCGAGCCGCACAAGTTAAGGTTTTACGTGGGGCATGACGGGACGATGATACGCCTTGCCGCACTCCTGGGCATTGGCAAGCTCGGTCCGCTTCGTTGGCCTGCGCTTGGATCGGAGATTGTCATGGAGGTGAGAGCGACGCGGACAGTCTTACCAGCATATACGCTGACACCGTGATAGGTTTGGGCGGATGAGAGTCAGGCACATTTTGTGCGCGTCATGCACGAAGGAACGCCGGTGCATGCGCTATCCTGGACGCCGCTCGACGCGTTTATCGAGGCTCTTGAGCACCAGATACCGAGCGATCTGTTCGCAGAGTGCACGAGCAATTAATATTGGGCATCGGCTCATATTCCTCGACTTCGCTCGTGCTATCCACCTGTTAGTAGCCCTATCAAAGCCAGCAACCACTCTAGCTCATCGTGTGGGTTGCGGGAGAAGACGCAACTACACCAAGTACGTTAGGATGCGCCAGGTAATGGCGTCGCCGTCTGACCCGCCCGTGGACATCTATCCGGCGGCCGCACACGGTCAAATGAGGAGCAGGCTGCACGATGTGCTAGCTCTGGCTCGTCCATAGACTACCCAGATGTGAAATTCCAATATGCCGTACAATGCGTATCGCGATCAGGTTAGACGAGATGATTGACTATTCGTACACATACTACATTCCAATACATATAGCACCAGGGGTCACTCGGACTTCACCTTCTCTACGAGCTTCCGCGCTCGCCGTTCTTCTCGTCTCTTAAGCATGTCTTCGGCGTCGTACAACGCCGGACATTCGTCCTCCATCATGTCTTGGATTACGCTGCTGTATACGCTGAATGGGTCGGAATATTTCGAGGGCCGCCTCATCTTTATAACCTTCTCCCAGTCCACGAGGCGCCATGGGTTGGCAGGCCTGGATGTGTCGGATGACGATGCTCGTGCGGGGGCGGTCAAAGATGCTCGTAGGATGTTCTCCGGCCTTATGTCCTGGTGAACCAAGTCGAATTGGAACACGGCTTGACACATTTCCAAAAGCTGCTCGCTGTGTGACCGTCGCGTGAGCATATACCGTAAGGATTCAGGTACGTCCCAACTTACTGCAATACTTCCGATGGTATATTCCTCAGTGAATCCGGTCTGCTGGGGTCGACGGTGTCCCTCAATGATTTACCCAATCTCTCCAAGAGCAGGATGCTGAGACTGGCGCAGGGATGAGGCATATTGTGGACGTCGAACGTTTCTTTCGACCTTGGGAAGGTGCATTTTGGGTCCCAGGGGCCGATGCTGAGCTCCTGCAAGTTGACTGGACGGCGGAAGTATCCATAACAGAGGGCCACAGCCGTGCCTTGTACACCGCGTAGTTGGTCGTACGCCTCAGCCTCCTCCGAGATCCGCCGGCCTCCTTTTTGTTTTGCTATCTTGACCACAAGGGGAGGTATGGAGAAAGTACACTCGGGAGGGGAGGAGATGACTTCGACTGCGTATACCCACCCGGAGCGCCCAGCGCCGATGAGCTTCCCCATCTTCAGTTTGAGCGTGGTCTCTGAGCCTGACCACGGCAACGTGGCCCTATCACGTCTGGGGGGTTCGCCGATTGGGAGACCGTTACTGTCACAATAATTCTCGTCGTCCGAGAGCGGGTCCGGCACCTCTCGAGGGATCTTCAGTGCGACGAATTCTCCATTGTTCGCCCTTGCTAGGCCGCTGATTTCGATGTACCCCTTTAGAGAGTTGATAGTCAGGGCTCCTGCCGACAGGTGGCGAGCTCGTGAAAGTTGTGCTCCAACTGACCAGACAGTCCTGAGAGAAACTGGCCGAGAGCTCTATTGGTGTGCCAGTTGGCGTGCCAGTATTAGCTTTCGCAAGACCGTGAGGCGTCATCTCGGGGGACCCCATTTTAGGCACTGAAGCCTATAGATAGTCACGGGCGAGAAATAGAGGCCATCCTTCAGAAAAATGCCAGTCGTCAAGGATGATTCATCAACTTACTCTTTGCGGAGAGGGCTTTGTTAGGTATTGTGGCGAATTCGCCATCGTGGGTGCCATTTCTTGACTCGGTGTCGTCGTCGGAACCACAAGCGTTGGACAGATGGATGAGTTGCAGTCAGTACGAGACGAAAGTGACTGAGAACGTGCAACGGCGAATCCGTATTCACGAAGCAAGTAGTCGCAAGATCACACTGGGTGCGCCGTTGGGAGTAGAGATGATGAGAGTTTGTTGACGGTCTTGGCCGACCCCCAGTCGTTTGAGCGCTACTTACCAGACGCGTGTAGTTTTAGGTAAGGAACGTCGCCAGCCGGGCCACGGCCAAATCATCAGGCGGACGGTGTTCATATGTTGATCGCTCATAGCGACTTCGAGGGGGAACATCCGTCGCCTCAAAGCGAAAGGGTATATGTTGGAATCTGCGTTCCGGACGCGGAGGGAATCACACGCTCTATCTATGGTACACACAGCAGGCAAAATCAGTGCGGGATGTGCAGTTATATATAACGCTATCAAAACAAACGCAACACCAAGCTAGTCGTACCAACGCTCGCGCAGGCGTTTTCGCGCCACCATCGGCTTCACAACGAAGATCGCGAGCGCGAGGCCTCCAATAGTGAACACGAGCTGCACCTTGTTGAAGTTCTCGCTGAGGACGTCAAACGTATTCGACGGCGCAACGCGTGTGGAGAACAGGTCCAGGCCGTACGCGAACACGAGCGATGTGGACTCGAGCAGCGCCGGGGACGTCACGACGCGGCGTGTTTTTGCCACCTACGCACGTACAAGGGTGAGGATGTGTCCCGCGTACAGAAGGGTGTACAAACGGCCTACCTGGTAATTGTGCGAGAGGACGCGCTTCGGGTCGTCGGGAATGACGGGGTCGTACTGGACGAGCCATTCCTCCATCTCTTCCGTCGTCGGCTTCTGCTTCGGGCGTCGTGGGTCAAGGAAACGACGAGGAACGGATTGAATTTGGCCGTGCTCATGCGCCACTGTAGTCCTCGCATAAGTTGATGTCGAACGAGAAGCAAGAGAAGCACGAACCGATGACGTCCTTCATGGTGATCCCATAGCTTGTCGAGGTAGCCGCCAGGGTCGTAATGCCGCGCGCGAACACATACGACTGCTCGTGTATGCTCACCGAGGTAGTCTCGTTCGAGAGTGACGTCAGGTCCGAGCTAGGGTAAACGGACGGTCAAACGCAGTCGGAAGAGCGGAGCATCAGGACACACCTCAGAGTCTTATCATCGATCCCACGCCCCTCGTAGAGCTCGACGGAGACGACGCGATAGCCCTTCGCCTGGCCGGGGCCCACCTCGCTGTCGTAATAGTGGTACACCAGCCAGTTCTCGACAAGAGTCGCCTTTACGTCGCACGCACCCTCCGCGGACGGCAGCACCGCGTGGTAGATCACCGTACCCTTTGCACCGTCGACCAGGTACACCGCGCACGTCGCCGACTTGGATGCGGGGACAGATGCCGATGGGCCCGTCACCACGCCGATGAGGTTCGGGTTGAGATACTTGTACAGCGTCGTACGGTTGCCGAGTACCTTCCCAAGCGACGCGACCGGATCCGTGGGCCGCGCAAAGACGGTACGGATGTCCTCGGTAGGTGGGAACGGTAGTGTCCACGTAGGGTACGCGATGTACCGCCCCGTGAACTCGACCTTCTGAGGAATTTGATGACCGGTGAGTTGGCGCTGGCCAGGAGGGCCGGTCTTCAAGGGGATGCGCAGGGCTGGGACGGCTTTCTCGAATATGCGAAGGGTTTCGTCTGTCTCGGGGAATAGGTGGACTTGCAGGAACTCATCGAGCAGCACAACGACACGCGCTGAGGCAGTCTTCAGGAGGAATGCCTCTACGAGCGGGCCAGAGACGACGTCTTTGCCTTGCAGGACGTCGTTGGCCGGAGATTTGCCTGTTGCATCGTCGCCGGTCAGAGCATCTACGTGGAACAACACGGTGTCCACGAGGCCCTAGACATTGGTCAGATAGCAGGCGGGGACGTAGACGGGGATAACTTACGTTGTTGGCTTTTCGCTGTGTTACCAGCACGACTTGGGGGACCTCGCCGTCATTGACCGTGCGCGTCACAAACAGCTTTGCGGGAATGATTTGGCCGCCTACTTGCGCGGCCCAGCCAAGACCGAAGACACGGCTCCAGAGGACCTCTCCGTTCGCCGAGTCTATGCCGTAAAGCTTGCCATGGGATGTAGCGGCGACAATAACCTTTCTAAAGCCGAACGTATCGCGAGACAGAGGCTCCGTCGTATTGGTGGACGGCGCAACGGAGGCGCTCGCGGAGGCATACGAACCCGTCACGAATCGCCGCACGAAGTTGACGGCGTACTGCGGGAAATCCTGCAGCAGGGATTAGGTTCGTCACTCCCTCCTAGAGCCTAGGGTCCTGCGCACCTGTGCATCGGAAAGTTGCCGGCGGAGACGCGCCCCAAAGAACTCTTGCTCGACGCCGGCGTGCGAAGCGATCTTCCTTTCCGGCAGCTCGACGAGCTCGGCCACGCGGATATCGGCGAGGCCCTCTTCGCGCGTCCATTGATGCTGGTCATGCTGCCAGAGCTGGATAGCTCCCGTACTAGTAGTCAGGAATAGCCGTGAAAGTACTCTGTATGGCTCGGGGTTGGCGGCGTCGACGGCGACCTTGGGCGAACACTCAGGGAAGGTCCATGAAGGGGCGGAGAAGAGCAACGTACATGGCTAATGATACCGTGCTCCGCTGTCTTGAACGGGAACGTGAACCCCGTAACGAGGCCCTTACCCTCAGCGAGGTGTGACGCAAAGATGTGCGCCGAGGCTTGCTGGAGGACTGTCAACGCGAATGCCGCCCGCGGACGGGACAAGACGCACCCTGAACGCGTGTGACCAGAAGACCCGGGCGATGTATGGGTGGCCGTCGACGTCTAGACCACCGGAGTAGATTGCATCGGAGCGCTGCGGCGACGTCGCCTAGAGAGAAAAAGTCAATATGGCAATCTGCCAGCCGGAGCGGTGTTGTACGTACAGAGTCTGCAAAGTCCCAGATTACCTTCAAGCCCTCGGAGCTGAGTCTAATCACCCGCCCAGAACCGTCCTCTTGCACGGCAACGAACTGGCCAAATGCAGAGACTCCAACGTCTTGCAGAGAGCGGTAGGTTGCTCCCTTAATGACAGCGGGTTTCGCTTTGAGGCTCGGTGTCAGAGGGTAATATTTGATAACCTTGTCCTCAAGCCACACGATGTGCGGTTCTACTTCCGATGTTCTGTGGTCGCGTACAACCACCACGTCGGTGAACCCTGTAGTGACGCTGGAAGGTACGTTCCCGCTGGCAATGACCTCGCCGGTGGTCGGAGATAGGGTGCTGATGTGCAACGTGTACGACGCGAAGGAGTTGGCTAGTCCGAGGAGATAAATGGCCGATGGTGTTACAAGAATCTTGGAATAAACCACGAGCGACCTGTAAACTAGAGGGTTAGGGACTTCTAGTTATTTGTTGGACCCGGCATTCGCGTCACTAGAAGGCAGCACGACGCGCGTTTGACTGTGGCTCTGGTCCGGAGACACTCTTGGAGCACCGGCCACAGATAACGAAAGCGCCAAGTCAATGGCGTGGGTTGTCCGGTAAGTAGCTTTCCTAACCGGAACCCCGGATCTGAGCCAGGCTGGTAGCCAGGCTGGGGACAGGAGTTCAGATTGAGCCCTGTTCCAAGCATGCTCAGGGCCAAAACAAATGCGCGTCATGCAGGGGACCACTCCTCCGGACCAGGGGACATCGCAGGACTGGCTGAGGAGGGCGCAGCCTGGCGATGCGCTACGGTCATTATGTATAAACCACAGTGAGTCTCCATCCCAACGCAGTCGCGTCGAAACTAAGGGGGAAGGGAGACCGATACGTTCAAGCAGCGATTGCAGGCGTAAATGCAGCTTGGTCAACGTGTCTCGCAACACAACGCTAAGCTACAATCACTCCTCCGACCAGAAAACTGCAGGTACTCGAGCACGACCCCCGCCATAACAATCTCAGCTACATGGCAGAGAAGGTCGTGAATGCGGCAGTTGTTGGAAACGGCTGAGCGCTCCCGGAGTAGCTGTAGCATCTTCCATATGAACGGATGCAACGCTACTCACAACTGCAATCCCGTCTGGAGACGAGTTTGCGGTCATGAGCGTGCAATGCAGCAGATACGCGAGGTGTTCGAAAATACTGACGTTTGGTCAGGTGCGCTCCAGCCCCATTTCACTTCACCAGTGTGTCGGTCGATGCTCCGAAGTACGTGTCCGTCCGTGAGCACGAAGAGATTCCCAGCTTGCTCCTCGGAACCGAACGAAATAGCAGTGCCGAGAGTCTCCGGCTCGAACAGTCGTCCGGCCTCAGGACTATGAAGTCGTGTCTCCAGTAGGAGGTCGCCCTCTATTGCGTCGAATAGGCGGAGGTTGGCACCTCCGATGCCGGACAAGGCGGCGACCACTACGCACAACGGTCAACCACGGCAGACTTGATATATAACGGACACGTACCGTCATTGTCCTTGTGATATGCGATAATGCGGTCGTCGTCGTCGAACACATACCGCCAGTCTACGCTTAATTGCATTCATCTCCCCTGCGTTGCGACATACGGGCTGTCTTGCTTACCTATTGAGCCGTTCGCCGGGTTCACAGAAGCAAGTACGTTGCTCTGCGTTACGGTCAAGATGGTGCTCCGCGTCGCCCCAGTGTCGTACTCTCTCCGGTGGAACGTGGGGGCCGTGGCATGAGACTGGATGAGCGGAACGCCGAGCTGAGGTTTATGCCAGTCGAGCACGCCGGCCTCCGAGGCGTGCAGCGCGTAGGCACATGCCGCACCGAGTAGTAGGGAGAAGAGCCTCATGGAGGCTTTCTGAAGCCGAGCCAGAGCAATTGGCGGAGAGGACGAGAGGAGAGAGGTGCGCGCTGCTTGACGTTGACGCGACGACGCGCCGCCCGCTGTCGGCGCGTGTATGCGGGCCGGCTACGGTCGGCAACGTGTCCTTGTGTCCTCATTGTTTCCATCCTTTTCCAGCGTCATCGTATACGCTCGCGTTTACTGAACACATGTAATATTCTCGCAGGCAACATAAGAGCTGAGACGGTTAGAGTACAGGCCGCGGCAAGAGCTTTACGCATTATGGGCGCTTGCACATGGGCGCTTACAATCAATCCTCGAGAAGCTGAGCGTTTGCAATGTCAGTCGAAGGATGGCGTATCTTCAAACTTTTGCGTCGCGCGCAGAGATGGATGCACTGGAATACTACCAGGCATAAAGTGTGTCTCTACTGTATATTGCTTCCTAGTGGCCGTAGGATAGTGCTATTGACGAGATTAAGTCCGAGGCCCCTTCCACACATTCCTCAGGAAAGGTTGAATAGTGCGCACGCACTACACCAACATGAATATTTGGCAAAGACGATTACCGTGCAGCCTGTCCACTGGAAGACCATATACTGATGAGGACGATGGCATAGGTTCTTGATGGGGCAGGGTATATCCTGCTTCGTAGACGGTATACACTGGATTCGTGCTGTCCTCCACGAGTATGCGACGGCGCACTCACAAGCGGCGATTGTAGACAATCCGCGAGATGATGGGTTTGTGTCGGATGAACGTGCCTGAAGGCAATCACATATGGCAAGCATATGGCAAGTATGGCAAGTCAAAGCCGACTGGATGGTCCTATTAGCAACTAGCGTTGCACGATGCAGACTCTATTCTAACTGCAGACACACACGTCAATATCACACGATGAACCAATGGGCGAGGAAGAGCAACTGACCTGGGTGAACTAGACTAGAGGTCTCTTCTACTTGAGCTGGGAGAAGAGTTTTGGCGCAGTGCAACCCTGTGGAAGCCTCAGTACCAGTCAGTGTTAACACAGAGATCCAACGTACGTTGACGCAGTGCATGAGGCTACAGAGGTATGCATGAGCAACGTGTTTCGACTGTCATGCTGTAACGAGTACTCACTGGTCTGGCAAGACAGAGGGGACGAGCGCGGCGCAACGTCAGCAAGCGGCATGATGCATTCTAGAGACTACTTACAACTAGAACACAAAGTTAATAACGGTTATGGCATATCTGAGCGCAGACGTGTACTCACAATTCCTCGACGCAGTCCTCGCCCTTGTAGCCCTCGCCAGCGTTGACCTTCTCCTCGCAGTGCTGGAAGTGGTGCAGCATGGGCGCGCACTTCGCCGACTGCTCGCACTCCTCCACAATGGCGGGCAGGGGCTGTCCACCGCAAACAAGTACGTCAGCAGCTGCCAGCGCAAAGAAATACGTGCGGTCTATACGCACGTCCTCGGGCTCCTCCTCTTCCTCCTCTTCCTGGGCGGGCTCCTCGGCCTCCTCCTCCTGGGACGGCTCCTCCTTCGCCTCCTTTTCCTCAGGGGCGTCCGCGTGGACGGTGAAGAACGAAGAGAACATCGACGAGAGACTCATTTCCGAGCGCAAGCAGGAGGACAACGTTGACGGTGTTCAAGCGCGGATGCAACGGCCGCGAACGGAAGACGGTTGGCGCCTATTCGCTGACAATCGGCCGTTTCCGATTGGCCTTGCCCGGTTCGTCTCCTACTCCGAAACCGAACCGATCTCTCACATAAATCGAACTACCTGCCTCCTTGGAATCCAAGGAGCTTTTGTCGACTCTTCCAAACGTTTGCGCCGACATTGCCTCATGGAAATTGCACCTTCATGTATTGTCCCCGTGTGCCATATTTCTGACTGAGTCGCGAACGCATAAATCCAACTAACTGCTTCGAAACACATGGTAATCCTCGGCCGCGCGCTCTGAATGTGGGCGCACAACGAGCTGCGACTCGGAGACATATAGGAAAGCGACAAAAAGAGGAATCTAGTGTGCTATGGTGGCAGGCGAGGCCCTCTACTGAAGGTTTGTCGGAAGGCGATGTAGGTGCACTGGGATCTGCACTGGACCTAACCATCCTCCACGAAGTAGGGAGACTCGGTTTGCATCTGGAAACATGGAACGCATGTCAGCCGTGATCGATAATAGGGCCCTTGTGCGTCGCAGCAAAGAGCGAGGCAAACATTCATTATATATCACTTACCCAGGGCTCATCGCGTCCAGCGACGTACTTCTGCGGAGGGCGCTCCCAGCACGTAACTCTGTCGACCTCCTCCTGGCTATGCAGCGGGATGACTACTCCGAGCTCGTAGTTGTTGATCTGCAATCTGATAAGTGCAAGCCACAGAGTTGACGAGTAGAGAGGCACATACATTGAGCACAGGGTTGAACCCACTCCCTGAGAGCGTGCCCCACGCGGAGGGCGTGAAGTTATGCGAGCCGACGTACGCCCAGCCCGCAAGCTTCGCGGAGCCTGCGTCTTCGTTTCCATCTCTTTCGGAGTTACTAGCCGTCGATGCGCGTTGGCGATTATCCAGAGTGCCCGTCTTGTCCTTGAAGGTCCCAAGAATCATCTACGGACGCGGCGAGCCGTGAGCGCGAGGTGCACAACCAGGGTTTGACAATTACCTTCGAATGCATGAGCACACGCCCACGCTTGCTCCTCGTCTGGTGGAACAGCTGTCGCGGGAAGTTCGCTCCCTCCCACTGTTTCCGCCTGCAGAACATCGTGCCTCCACCCTAATCTCCCCTTTAGCTTCTGCGGAAACAAATGCAAAGGTTGCGCAGAGACGCACCGACTCTCCCAACACGCTATCGCGGACATACTGCGCGGTCGGGAACAGGATCTTGATGGCAGGATATGGCGCCTTAGCGCGGCGAGTCCTGGGTGTTTCGAGCCAGCTCTGCGTCGACTCGCCGCGAGCGGAGATGAAAAATTCGTTCACCCAAGTCGTGCTGTAGTTGCCAATGGATGACCCCTGAACATATGTGAGGCCGACGAGCGTGAGAGGAGCAGCGTCGATGGGTCGCACCTGGCATTCGAGCGCAAGTTCTTTTTCCTTAGGCACAATGGCTTCCATGTCTAGTAAAGCCTTCATAAGTCGTGTATGACCAGTGAGAATGACCTGATGATTAGAAGGCGCTAGGTCAGTCGGGCTTGCGTATCGGGGGTCTACATATGCCGCACCTTTGGCCATCCCTCATGTTTACCAGCGATGGAGGGAACGAGCGCAGCTTTCACTCGAGAGAAGTCCCAGTGGGATCGAAGGTCTTCCAATCGTTGTAACGGGAGGTTTGGATGCTATGCCAGACGATCCATGGTCAATCCTGTGAGAATAGGCAGTTTACTTACGTCGTTTCTGAGCATGTTGATCAGAGCCGGTGCGACATTCAAAGCATGCAGCACGCGGACCATGGCTGAGGCGAAATCTTCCGTGTTGGCAGGATGGTTGACAGGTGACGGGCGCTTCGGGATGTCTTGTACCCACACCGACTGGAAGTATTCAGTACGCGTGTGTGTCAAACACTGACCTGAAGCTTACGTTCTCGATATCGCGCCAATCATACTCGACTAGATTTGCTGTGGAGACGACGACGCGCAAACGGCCGTCTTTGTAGAAAAGCTTGCAGAAGGTCAGGAGACGGCGCCAGAGTAGTAACTTAGTCGTACCAGCATAAACTATATACTGGTGAGCATAGTAGGACGACTGCATGAATGACGGAACGTACCTTCATGTGCATGCATCCAAATCCATTGCGGAGGAAGGGGGTGGTTCTGATCCAATTGGGCAATATCGCTTTGATAGTTGCGTTGCCTGAGTAGGTGTGATATGACTACAGCTTTTCAGGTCTGAAGGAGGACCCACTTACCTCGAGGATCGTGATCTACAGCGATCACTGGTGTGTCGGGAGAGAACATTCCGTACATCCACTGGTAAGACCAACAGAACGCAGAGACGATCGCAAACTCGATATCCTCCTTCTATAAATCACAATGAGCAATGGGATGCGGTCTTATCATCAGTGGCACTAACCGGCGCAAGAATATCTGTCAGTCTGAAGACCGGCCGCCTATCTCTCTGAGGATCAACATGTTTGTTGGCCGTCTGACGCAATTCGCCGTCGAAGTACAGGTTGCGAGAAGCAGCACCCGAGCTCGATGCAGCGCCTTGCCCGGCACCTCTATATGTGGAGGCGGGTGCGGGGGTGCTAGAGGAAACAGGAGCAGACACGTTGGCACGACGTGCACCGACACGAGAAGAGGAAATTCGCTGCCTTTTCGCATCGCGAGGCTGCTGACCTCCATCGACCTCATCATCAGAGCCGTCTGCGGCTCGATTGACTCCAGGATCGATGTCGGGATGGAGTCGTTTCAGTCGCGCGATGCGCTCTTGTTCCATCTTTGCCCTATCCGAAAGGACAGGTGCAGTGGACGAGGATGGGAAAGTATGAGTTCCTGCGGGCATGGTGGGCTGCGGTGCTGTCGCCGCAGTTGCGTGCGTTCCTTGCTTAGACGCTTCGATGGCGCGCTGCAACTCTGCTTGGAAGCGAGCGTCCTCGTCGTCTTCGTCGTCGGTGGCTAAATCGATGACCTCGTGAGGCGCTGTGGTTGATCGACTGTTGCTTTCCTGGAGGCTGAGAGCAATAGCTCTAAGTAATGCAAGTCTTATATATCAGCTGTGTCGACTTCTGCGAATATCCATGCCACAGACCTCGCGATGTCGTCGTCCATACTGTTGTCCATGAAACCAGCTTCGGCTGTAGAATCGGTGAATCTTTTGCAGAAAAGACTCGAAGAAGACTTCGACGGACGTTTGGACACACCTGTGAGTGGTGGTCAAGTGGTGGTCGAGAACAAGCTGTGCTGCGGCGGCGCTGCTCCCGCCACTCGATACGCGACGCGTCAGTCACGTGTTTTGCCTCCCGCGCGGCGCTTTTTGCCCGGAAATAATATGGTGAGGTTTTGACGCAAATCCCACCTCGGAAACGATCCCAACTCCTCCCGCTACCACGTTCTCGACATGTCTCGCCCAATTCTACCGGTGGAGGTCTGCGAAAGCATCATCGACCTCTGTCGCCGCGAGCCTGGTCTCTGGGAAAGCCCGCAGTGGATATGGCAATCCTACGCCCGGCTCACAGCGTGCTCTCTCACTTGCAAAGATTGGCTACCACGTAGCCGACGGAGCCTTTATACCATCGTCATACTGACCGATCCTCCTCGCTTCGACACGTTCGCTAGCAGCATCTTTCGGAACCCCTTTTTGGGCGACTTTGTCCGCGAGGTTCGGGTTCAATCTCATAACGCGTATATTCCCTTCGCGATGTCCGAGCTCCTCCAAAAACTCCCTAATGTTTACTCCCTGGTCTTTGACACAGACATCTCACTGTACCCTACCAGCTACATGGTCCTTATGTCACAATATCCCATCACTTGTCTCTCCATCTGGGTGTTGTCTCTCTTTCCCTCCTGGGCGACTCTCTTCAACTTTATCTGGGTATTCCCAGAGCTTTCGAAGCTCCGGCTTGGTAGCCACCTGGACGGGCTGCCAGGGAAAAAGGACATCGTCGACGAACTGACACTTTCAAAGGGGGCTAGACTCAGCGCGATTGCTGCCCGAGGGCGCTGCAGTCGCTTGAGAACTCTCGAGTTGTATGTGCGTCTCTCGGGCAGACTCAGACTACGCCATAATCTGTGCGGGATGCCTGACACTTGAATTCTAGGACATCTGGTACCTATGCCCTAATTTTCCGCCCAAAGGTGTTTTCGGGGATGCTTTAGACACGCTGATCGTCAAAGTCGGAGAGCGAGTTGCCAGAGCAGCCCAGTCTGCTATGCGAGCGCCGCCGGGCTTTCGTGAGTAACATCGCGCCCCTCGTGGTTACTCTGCTGATGTGTCTGCGTGGTAGCCCTGCTCAAGGACTTTGCCGCTCGACCCACGCTGAAGACGCTAGAAATACACCTTACAAGATATGCGCTTGCACCTACACAGGAGACCTGGCGCCACCGACGCATGGCCAACGAACTCCAGATCCTCGTCCAGAGCATGTATGCCAACAACTGTGCCCTTAGAAAGCTCCGCTTTCGTTTCGCTGCACCTGAAACGACAAACGACCTGTCTCTGCCCTTCAACGCCAAACTTCTCCTGGACACGTATTTTCAACACCTGTTCGTCGGACCCATCCAACTCACTCCCGCGTGGCGCTTTTTGCGACAAATCGAGATTGAGCTGCCCTCGAACGATCTCCCTGCCCCTTGTCTGGCAGCGGATTGGTGGAAGCACTACCTCCGCGCCAACGCCCAGCTGCCGTTTGACGGAGACATCGAGATCTCTGTCTCGTTCCATCGGGCCTACTATGAGTCACTCCGTATTGGAGGGAGGCGTGCGGAGGCTGACATCCCGCCTTTCGCGCACGAAGCATACCTGGACCCGGACGAGACGTTGCCTCCTGCATGGTACTGCATCCGTCATCGCGCGGCAGTTGTATCGACCATCTGCACCGAGGAATGCTTCAAGAAAGGGCCACTACCGTACGATATCGCAGAAGGGTTTGAAGAGCTGCGCATATAGCCAGGGGAACCTCGATATCGGGTCGCCTTGCATACGTCCACCGGCACTCCGAGGTTTTTGTAGCGATACGTTCGTGTTCGCTATCCTGCTACTGTCTAGTTGCGGACGCTCATTCTGTGTTCAGCGAGCGACAGGTTTTCTACCAGCGCGGTGCTTTGGTGGATGTTATGAAAAAAGTGTCTCAACAACGAGCATGTATTCCACCGAGGTCTCCGCAGCTACTACCCCAACTACTCTGATTGCCGTCCCCTCCCTCCCGCCTCCCAGACGTTCCGAATCCAATACACCGAGGAAGCGCCTCCCCATCGCGCAGACAGGCTTGCGAGGCCCAGCCACCGGCGCTCACGCGCCAACGGTGACCGTGGTCGTCACCGGGCCGGTGGTGAAGAACGTCGCGGTCGAGAGCTCCGTGAGCGTCGTCGTGGCCGTCTCCGCGGTGACCTCCGTGAGGAGGTTCGTGAACGTCGTCGTCGCCCGCACGGTCGCGATGCTCGGGTGCCCGTCGACGGTGAGCGTCGTGACGCGCGTCACCGGCGCGATCTGCGTCTCGGTGAGCACCGTCGTGTGCGGGCGCGTCGTGACGACGGGCTCGAGCTCGGTGAGGACGGTGGTGACCGCGTGCGCCTCGGTGGTCGTGATCGGCTTCACGATGGCGGGGACGGCGGCGACTGGAGGCGGGGGTGCGGTCAGTGGTGTGCGCAGTGGAGGATGGGTGGAGCACGCGACGTACTCTGGCCGATGGCGAAGGCCGCGAAAACGAAGCTGAGCTTGTGCATCATATTTGCGAGGTAGGGGTGGCGGAAGGAGGTAGAAGAGGGTTGTTGGGAAGAGTGGTAGCAGTATTGAGGTGCTGCTCCTGGGATTTTCACGCTCAGCTTTATACGTCTCAACGTCGGTCTGTACGGTGCTTGTATGGCCGTCGTGGCCTCGATTCCAACGAGGGCGGTGCAGAATTCAAATGCAGTAGTAGAGCCGACCCCTCCATGTTGCTTGATCGGCGTGGTACGGCTGCCCTATGAACTGTACATGTATTCGTCGAGGCACATGTATCATCCTGTACCATAGCATCAATCTGGCGCAGAAAGGGTAGGTTAGGTATGCGAGGATGTGAAGCGATACCTACCGAGTCCGAGTTGAGCAGCATTATACACAGTCAGCCGCACGAGACCGGATACACTGGGTGTCGCCATTCCCACAGAAGAAAGGCCAGGTCAGGCCTAAATGCCCGGAGTGCGATCCTTCACGGGAAAGCCGCATATACCCGCGGTGCGATGCACCACAAGCAGACACAGCTTGCGATGTTCCTGAGTCGACGTTTGAGCGTCCGTAGCATGAGTGCATGCACAGCCAGCAGTACGATGCTGCACATCATTGAACGTACGAAAGACGCATCCTGAGAACCAAGTTGGCGATCAGTTGTCAGACGATGGACACAATACGCCGGATATGATCACTAACGTAGACATGACTCGTGCGCGAGGACGATTGTGTCCTAATATCCAGCAATTCGGCACGTAGCAGCACAAGCGTGGATGGCGGTCGGAGGAAGAGTTAGATATCGATGCTGGTGTTCTGCACATGCATGGCGAGACGCGATATCAAAGTTTCGGCCGCGAGCTGGGGGCTCTAATTCACTCTCCACAGCTACAAGTATAACCAGTATCAGTGGTATAACGGCACATATGAATATCTGAAACATACCGTGCCTTGCTGTGTGCAGAAAAACACAAAGCGTTCCAGATGCAGTCGTAGTAGACATCGAAGAAGTTCGAGCTCGTCTAATTTTCTCATAATTTCTCTCGTACGAAAAGTTCGAAGAGGGAGGCCTCAATGATGAGTACTTCTGTCAAGCTTGCGTAGAGTTTTCGGTGGGACTGTAAGTATGTTGTTCATGGAGAGAGCCAGCAACTTGTTCCTCGACTCGAGACTCCGTGTGCGAAGCGCTCGGAAGGGTCCGGGTTGCCGCTCCCCGAGCCGGCGTTTACCGAACGCTCCCTCTGCCTTTCCACCAACCTCGAGACGCTTGAGCCGAGCCGTACCGGTACCGACAGGCTATCACTATGCACACAGATCTATTCTACGCTCGAGAGAGAGAGAATGCGACGACAGACGTACAAACTTCTACAATTTGGACCAACCCTTCGGGGTCGCAGTTTCTTCCTGACTGGCGTCGACGCTTAGTCCAACTAAGAACTCAGTCGAATCCCCAGCTCTAATTCAAGCGGCGGGCCTGCACTCGACAATCCGGGTATCGAAAAAATGGTACGAGATATCAATAAATCCGCTACGATGAACTGAGCTCATCGGAAGTACTGAGCAGCAATTTTGATTGGCCCGCTATCATCGGTCTCCAGCCTGCGAACGAGAGCTTGGGCCTGTCCAAGCAACATATATACTGATACTGTCCACAGGTATCTCACAGTACACATTTGGCTGATATCCATGCATGTGGGAACGTTGCCGGCGGAGACAACGTGTTTCCTTGATTTGGAACTATATGATATTGGAGTTGCACTCACAGGAGTCAGCGTTTGAAAGCAGCCACGTATCCTATCGGCGCATGCATAACTGCACCGTGAGTACGGCACCTTCGCTCGTGCTTCGAAAGTTGACCATTTTGTCCTTTATCAGTACGTCCGCTTTGTGGCCGCCTCAGCCACAGTATCCTGCGCACTTATAGTGGCTAATGCTCCATGACAATGCGCGGTCCAAGCATGTTGGATAGCGAATATCCTCCGCCATGCCCGTTGCCTCATTGTCCAGACAAAAGCTTATATTGCCAGAGGCCGTACCTCCCAGCCAAAATCTCGACACACATCCTCCCATAACCACGCACCCAGCATGTCCCTCGGCCTCAGCACCTCGTCAGCGCAGACACCTCAAACTGGATTCTCGATTCTCAAGAAGTACACTGAGGTCAGTGTTCAGGCCCTTTCATCTCACGCGCACCTCGCTGACCTACGGCGATGTCCCCAGATGAAGCAGATAGGTACGCCGCCTGCAAATGCACGGGAGTGCGGAGAGCACGCATACTAACCGTTCATCCGGCTGCACAGGTGGTGGGGCATATTCGACGGTATACAAAGTACGGCCCGTTTCATCCACCTGAGTTGACGCCACACTGACGCAGCGCCGCAGTCAGAGTGCCGCACGACGCAGAAATCCGTGGCTATCAAAATCGTGGACACCGACCTCGAGGACGGGCTGTCTGCGGTCGTCATGCGCGAGATATCGCTGCTGAAGGAGCTGCGTCACCCGAACATCATTGCACTCATCGAGTGCGAGGGGATCGAGACCCGCACCGCGCTCGTCCTCGAGCACTGCCCGTGCGACCTCGAGACGCTCATGACGCAGCGCCGGATGACTGGCCGTCCACTGCATCGCGACCCCGACCAGATTCGGACATTTATGGTGCAGCTCTTGCAGGGTATAGCGCACTGCCACGCGAACAAGGTGCTGCACCGCGACCTCAAGCCGCAGAACCTCCTCATCGACAAGCACGGAGTGTTGAAGATCGCGGACTTCGGGCTCGCGCGGCAGGTGGGATTCCACCCAGAGTCAGAGAACATGAAGGGCGTCGTGAGTGACCCACCGCCGCATACTCCGAAGACCTGTCACTCACTCGCTTTCTTGCGTAGGTTGTCACGTTGTGGTATCGCGCCCCGGAGCTTCTCCAACCGCGCACCACAACGCCGCCGTACGGCGCCGCGATTGACGTCTGGTCGTGTGGGTGCATCTTAGCCGAGATGGTCGTGGACCGCGCGATCTTCTGCGGGGCCTGGGACGATCGCAGTCTGCTACAATATATCCAATCCATCCCGAAGTGCGGCGTCCAAGCCTTCCTCAATATGTACCATCCTCACCAACTTGGCCACTGGCCTCCGCATGGTACGCACTCTTGCGCCGATCGCCCCGTCGTGATGTCCATCCGTAACTGACTGCAGACCACGACATTTCGCATCTCTAGCGGTCAACCTCTTGCACTGGATGCTGCAGTACGATGTCAAGGCGCGCATCACCGCCGCGAAGGCCCTCGGTCACCCGTATGCGCGCGATGCGACCCCAACAAGGAACCTGGCCCCGCTAGACGCGTTCAACATCCGTCCCGTTCAGCAAGGTCAGACGGCGGGACTGCAGCAACTGCTACAGGGTGTCCCCCACATGCCTAACAGGCCACCGGACGGTCGCATACAACCTGGGTCTGTCCGTGCGACGGGACATGGGCAGACAGGGAAGCCGTACAAGGTTCAGGATGCAAGCTATGGAGGCGGGGTGTCTTCCTTCCGTACGTGAGTTCGCGAGCTGGGCAACTTGAACGCGGTGACCCTTTGCAGACCGGTTAGGTATTGGTTTTTATCATTTGCTCTTAATCCGTGATTAATTGCTTTTGCGAAGATCAAGTTCAGTGTACGCGTGGATCATTCCACTATCATATGGGTCGTACAACACTGCAACATACGCAGCGGGCGGAAATCAGCTAGAGCTCCTGGAAGAGCAGCTACGCTCTGGGATCTCTGATAGAGCTTGATCTTCAAGCATTAATGGGGTAGTGGTAACCTGGGTCGTTGCCATCGACCCGCCGGGGGTTCGATTCCCCCTTAATGCACTTAAGTGGGGTGCACCCGATTTTGTTTTTGGCATTTGTTTTTGTCGCCGTCGCATTTCAAGATCTCACGAGTTGTGCGCATATGATCTCCCGCGCGACTCGCGGGCATCGCGGCTCCATAACAATTAACCCTCGCACTGGACGCTCGAAGGCCGCGCTGTTCCCGTGTCCCGATACCCCGCCAAACGCCCGCCCCTTCGATCCATTCCATCTCAAGCTCTCGCCTATGCAGTGCAGCGAACCCCCCGAGCCCGCCGAGCGCAGTCCGGGTGCATCCTGCGGGCTACCGCACCCCGCAATCATCTCACCTGTTCTACACGCAACGCAGTATTCTTATTTTCGTGTCTTCGTTAATATTTACTATACCATAGGTTTACATTTCCCCGCACGTCATGCTCGTTTTCTCCTTTGCCTCACTGTCTCGCATCTATTCGCCATGCACATACGTATGTCTTTCCTTGCTTTTGGACATTCTCCGTCGGTTTCCCGCAGATCTAATACTAGGTGCGCATCGCAATCTTTTGCCATATTCCTCTTGTTGTAGCGTTTTGTACTTATGATCTCTCCGGATTCGCCCGTACGTGTAAACATAGACTGTATGTATTCCGAACGCTGTCCGAAGGCTCGAACTGGCAGAGTTAGTTTGGTCCCAGCAAGCCAACCCAGTTTGTTCAATGTATCTGCTGCTGCAAGTCTGCGACCATTCGAGTTCGAGCTCGGGTACTAGTACAAAACATTGTTAATTCGAACGCTGTCGTATGATATCTGGACAAACGCAGCCTGATTTCTGTCCAACACTGGCAGGCCGGCTGCGCGGTATTGATTGAATACTGCTCCGTACGGGGACGGCTGAGATCACTCGCTATCATATTCGGAGCGCGTGTCAAGCCGCAACGTCTGCAAAGCGGGAGCGGATGAGTGACGGTTCGTCGATCAGGAAAGGCTTGTAATGACGTACCGCCCTGCGCATATTACCAGTAAAAGTCGCTCTGGACATTCCAGTGGATACCAAACTTGTCGCCCTCGGGAAAATACTCGAGGAGCGCCGCGCGCAACATCTCCCGCACACCTGGGATCCTCCGGAACGTGGACGCCGCGCGCTCGAGCACGAAGCTGTCCCAGAAGTACGGGTACCAGCCTGCCTCCGCCCAGTCTATGACGCCAGAGATGCGCCCGTTGTGCACCATGACATTCCAGGGCGTGAAGTCACCGTGTGAGAAGATGGGGGCGCGGCTGAGGTCGAAGAAGGAGAGGAACTCGTCGCGCGTCCAGTCGCAGCCCTGGATCGACCGGCTTGAGATCCCGATGAAGTAGGTGAGCAGCGACTGCGTCGTGTGTGCGTCTGCCGCGCCCATAGGATAGTCGGTTTGAAAACCCTTGAACCAGAAGGTGCGCGCCCAGGAGCCGCCACCGAACGGCTCGAGCTGCGTTCGGCCATCCGTCAGGCCACATAGCTGAGTGAAGACGTCCTGCAGCTGGCGCGCGATAGCGTCGCGCTCAGACGAAGAGAGAGACTCGAACGCGTGTTCTAGCCGTGTGCCGGGGACGTGCTCCTGGATGATATAGGTCACGGTGCCGTTCCTGACGGCCTCGGTGAAGGTGCCGTAGATGCGCGGTATAGGTATGGAGGTGCGCGACGCCACATAGGCCATGGCTTCGGCCTCGCGCGTGTACACCTCTAGGCCGAACTTGACCACCATAGGTATGCCGTCGTAAACAATAGCCCTGACCTCACGAGGAGTCCCTCTGGGGTTCAGCGCGTATGGTCCGGAGTGGGTCGGAACGGAACCCATATTCATGCCGAGAGGGTCAGGATTGAGGTTCGTCGAGCAGCACAGGAGAGCCTTGACTTGTTCGAGAGTGAGCGTGGAAGCCATGAGCGGTTGAAGGTTGGTAGGAGCTGTTGTACGTTGGCGAATGAGTCGAGCGAAAGGACTCTCGGATATTTGGGGCAGGTGGTCGCAAGTTAAGAACCGTGTTTGGATTTTTGTTTGATCGCTTAAGCGCTTGATCAATTAGCTCTACGTATGCCTCACTGTGGCGGCGTCTCTCGTAGCTCCACTCATCGCACATATGGGCTGCCAATACCGCTGAGATGGAACTTGCAGCTTCAGCGCTCAGCGTTCACTGCCGTTCACCTCCCCCACGCTTGCGACGCACCACAGTTGCGCCGCGGCGTGCTCGAGCACGAAGCTGTCCCAAAAGTACGGGTACCAGCCCGCCTCAGCCCAGTCGACGACCGCGGCGACGCGCCCTCGTGCACCATGACGTTCCAGGGCATGAATTCCCCATGCGAGAAGATCGGGGCGCGCGCGAGGTCGAAGAACGCGAGGAACTCGTCGCGCGTCCAGCCGCCGTCGGGGCGGTACCGCCTGCTTGTGATCCCGGTGACGTAGGCGAGTAGGGCGCGCGTCGTGTGTGCATTGTCGTCGCGCATGGAGAATTCGATTGGGAAGTTCCTGAAAGACCGTTACGATGGATGAGAACCAAACCAAATGTTCGTTAAGGCAGAGACCGCTGGCATTGCTGACGGGCAGATTTGCTCGGCAGACTTTTGCACTATCAGAGCAAGTGCATGAGGAGCTGGGCCCCACCGAGCCAACTCGAGTGCAGGTGGAGACTGGGAATTGGACTCAAATGCGCTCATGCTCGCAGACTCCCAGGGTTGTCTCTCGCGGAAAGAGGGCGCACCCGAGTCCGCACTTTCGACTAGGCAGGGCAGCGTCGTATGCTACGAAGGGAGCATTAGTATAGTTCGCACTCGTACCACGGACGGACGCAAACATTGTATGCACGTACCGTTCTTTGCGGAGGGTTATGGCCAATCAGCCTCTTCCACTGCAGCGGGTTCGAGAGCTCGACAGAGTACCATAGCTCCCGACAGGGATGAATGTCCGAGTCTTCCGGAGGGTGCTCTAGTGCAACTCGCAGGATCCGAGGGTCGGGCAGATCCTTGTCTCTGTTCGCACCGGTGTGCAAGATGAATTCGGCAGCGAGTGGCGATTCTTGCCTGCCGAAGGAGTCGGAATGGAACGGAACTACTATGTGACCACTGGTGTTATCGCAAGCAGGCGCATCCTGTAGGAGGTTGAACGATAGGTTCAAAGATGAGTTTCTGCCATCACGGCCTGAGAGGAAATTGTACGTACATCCGATGTTGCGAAGTGGTAGTCTACACTTGAGGCGAAAAAGCGTGCCTCGGCATCCGGGGATGGCGCCAGGCCACGTAGGGCACTGCCAAGGGAACTCGACGAGCTCGGCCCTCGTTGAGTGAGGACGAGTTTCAGTTGAATGCTCAACGACGGTCCTGGAATCGATTCGGGCGAGGAAATGAGAGAGGTTGTCAGGACGAACTCGTCCTTCTCAATCTGAGAGTGGGTAAACTCCAAAGAAGAGAGGGAAAACCCGACGTCGCGCAGCTCTTCCTCGCATCGAGGAGCAACACGAAAGGTTATGTGGGTCTCTCCGTCCTCGGGTGAGAAGAGACTGGTGCCGCACAGCGAAGACTCGGAGGTCGCTGGGTGAGCCTGCGAGTGACGCAGAAGCGATACTTTGGCAGGTGTCGGCGACAGAAACTCCAGAGCTTCCATCAACGCGCTCTTGGTGAGGCGGACGGTGTGGGATGGATTATGCCACTGGCACCCTGGGATCTGTGTCCCGATCCACAGACCTTGGCGATATCCTGCTCCAGGCGGTGGTCTGCATAATGGTAAGGTGACCAGAGCCCCATCCTTGTCTTCGCACTGCAGGAAGGCAAGCATGCAGGCGTGACCGGGCTGCATACACGTCTCGCAGGCCGACCCGCTAGAAGGCTCCATGGATGGAAAGAGGTGAGGGAGAATATGGGGGATCCGGTCAAGATCGACATATAGGAGCTCCATTTCAACGCCTTGCGGGGTGAAGACGCTGTGCAGCCGTGGGATGTCCTCCTTCTTGCGTCCAAGGCGTAGTGCGAACTCCGCAGGAGAGAGCATCTTGATAGCGCTGATGTCGAAGTTTTGTGGGGCCTGGGCGAGGAGGCCACAGTTGTCGGTGGTGCCTTCGGCGGACCGTGTGCCATGACGAGTAAGCGACGACAGAGTGAGCGACGAACCCCAAGCGAAGATGCTCTGGTCCGGGATAGTGCGCATGATCTCCTGCTGAAGCCGGAGGAACGCGTTATGGCCCTCCCCGTAGATCGTAGGCATGTGAACTCCAAAGATACCCATCAGCGAGTAAGCCTGGTCCTCGACGCGTGTAGTCTTGCGCATCGCGGCCCACGACATCCTCCGTGCGATAGCGATCGTGTCTAGCTTCGCTCGACCGGTCAGAACGTTGAAGTCTACGCCGGTGATGTCCTCCAGTGTCGACGCAAGCCGGAGCTTGGTACCGAGAAACCGCCAATTCTTCGTCAGGAATACTGCCCGCCTCGGCGCAATCAACTCCTGCAGTGTCCAGCCTCGCGTGTGCCATCGGCTCGTCCTAAAGTTCGAAGTAGGATCAGAAGGCTCGTCGGTGTCGGGTACATCACTGAGATAGACGTAGCATACGTCCGCGAGTCGGTACCATTCGTACATGGAGTTGATCGTCTCCGAGAGCTCCGCACTACTGGACTTGTCGATGCAGCAGGCGTCGTTCCAGAGAAGACGATAGCCATCCTTTCGCGCGACCTCGCAGACACCCTTGATTTTCGCAGACAGCTTGGGGTGGGAGAAGATGGTTCTGGCGATAGACGCGTCGGCGGTTCTGGGAAGGGCGGCAGATGTGGCCTCGACTTCGTCCTGGAGCATCCGTATGTCGTTGTAGGATTGCTCGCCGCCCTCCTTCTCGGATTGCCACGTGTGGGACAAGATGGCATAGGTGACGCCGAGCGCGCTATCCTTCCAGACGAAATTTCCCGTCGATGTGTCGAGGAAGCGCGGCATTCTGGATTTTAATTTATGATTATTAGATTCAGTAAAGATGAGCTGATCAAGACCGTTACCTTTGTGTCGAGAACTGTGAGCGACTCCAAGCATAGACAGAAAGACGGGATCTTGAAGAGGTGTGGATGGGATACAGGGAGACAGGGTACGCGGAGACAGAGACAAGGGCCTAGGGGATACAGAGATTGGAGAGGTCGAGGGGAGTCAGTGGAAGCAGCGTGGAGAGCACGCCTTACACGCGTGAAGAATCCATCGGCGGGGGCGCACACGGGCTGGATCACTATCCCTCCTTCTCGTGAACCTTATATGACGAATTCATACACTTCTGTGCATCTTCTGGTGCATCTTCTGGTGAGAAGGGCGCGCACAGCCAGCTCGGAATCTGGAACAGGCTGCACAGCCCATCGTGAGCATCACTGGGCACAGACCAAGGCAAAACTTGACTTCCTAATGATTCTATTTACGAGTGCGTACGGTCCCGTGGTACATGATGTACGGTACGACGCACTTCAAGTCTGGTTTCACGCACCGCGACATCTTTGAGCGGGCGGGCGCTGGCGTTGAAGCTTCAACTTGAAGCCGGCTCGACTGAGTACTTACTGGGTCAGTCATCATCTAAAATCTCACCTACGTTGATCAAACAGACCTAAAGAGGGGCAGTACTCGGAGGTTGTCAGAGCGAACTGCTAGTGGCGGCTTCGCCGTTCATGGGTGTTGGGGAAGCACGGGTACACGCACAAGCGCCGGTTCATGGTGGCGAGCGCTGGCGAGCGTGCTGCGGGCGCCTAGTTCCATTTCTTCGCTGTACAGCTACTTATGCAAGCTTGCCTGTTCTTCGCGATGCGCTAACACACCAAGCTCAACCAAAGAGGTATATAATGCACCGATGGACGCAGCGCAGTTCGACGTGACTCGGAGGCAATCCTTGGTGAGTTCTTGGTGAGACGTACAAGTCATCTCATCTTCATCGATTATCACACGTACGGGGATAGGCTCGTAAACCAGCCTCACGTTCGGAGGCGGAAGACAATCGTTCCTCCCGAAGGGAGGCTGGAACCTCTTGTGAGGGGGGGTGGTGGTGACCCCCGTGGGAACGTCTGAGTTTGAACGTGCCGACGGCAAGCGCGCCTTGAGAGCTCTTCGTCCCGATCGGGATGAGTCGCGTCGCGCGTATGTCAGACGCGTCTCAGAGCCGGCGCGTTTCTTGACCTCTTACCATCCCGTGAACCTCCTTGAAATATCGCAAATATCAGATAATGCTCTCGGAAAGTGATACTGAGGACGCACAGCGTAGAGAAAGCCGTGATGTATGCTAAATTTGCCATACCTCTGCCAGGGCCCGGGAGACTCACATGCGTGCACAGGACATAATCCCTAGTGAACAAATACTTGAGGAGCACACTCGAGAGACGGAGGTAGAGGACTGAGTATACACTTTTTTTTTTTTGTAAACGCGCTGATATCCGAATGTGTTACAGGGATGTATGCTCACCACGGAGACACACCAACTTGCTCAGCCCATGCAATTGGACAATACTCCCCTCACTCCTAGCACGATCAGACGCTTCGCGCCGCTCGGGATATATGCACAGGTATCACCGCCTGGTAGCTTTATACTGCCTTCCCCGACGCTTCTTGAGAGCCCTCGGTCCGCCTCGTCTTCCAGCCCATCGTACATGCCGTACATCCCTGAAGGGGTCCCGCCCACGCCCCCATACTCGCCGACAAACTTCATATACTCACACCCATTCACATTCCTTTCCGACGGCATCGCTCATAACCACGCATTTACCGTCTCTACCATCGCATATACTCAGGAACAAGCTGCCAGCGCAGCCACGCCTGTGACCCCGCCCGAAACCTCGCGTACACGGATAGAACGCGCCGTTCTGCAAGACCTCTTCAAAGATATCACCCTTCCGGAGCTGAATTTGAACTCTCGTGCAGCAGATTGCATTTCTAGGAGTGGTACGGACGGTACTGACACGCTCCTCGCCGACGCGCGCAAAGGTGGCCACATCACGTGTGCGTATCCTGTCAAGATTTTGAGACTCAGACGTTCCCACGGGGGTCACCACCACCCCCCCTCACAAGAGGTTCTAGCCTAGTACGGGGATACCGCACTCGATTGCTCGACCCGTCGATGTCATACAGAAAGCGCATAGCTAGAGTATCTGTCTATAACCGCGCGTTAATGAGGCAATATGCTCACGTATATTTGACAGAACGCCGCACCACATACTACTTGACGTCCTCATGCGCCACAGCGGCCAGCCTTCTCCAGCCTCCCGTTCAACTCCCCGACCCAACTGAAGACCTCCGTGTCGTGCATCATATATCTTCCCTCCCCACATCCATGGGTCACCGCCACCTCGACTGCGCGCACCGCCTTCCCTGCCAATGCAACCCACCACTGCGTCGCCTCGTCCGGCGCGAGACATGCGACCGCCGTGTCGAATGCCCCGGTCTTGCTACGCAGGTACTGCTTGATCGGCGCCTCGGGTGTTTGGCTGCCTGTGAGCCAGTGCTCAGCGTGGCGCAAGGCAAGCGTGTAGAAGAGCATGTCCGTCATCCACATGCAGTTGTACCCGAGTATGTGGTACTGTCGTACAGCGAGGCGTCCGTGCGCGACGATCAGCAGCTCCGCAAGCGTAGCGAGGGTCGGCGCCGCGCCGGTGGATGGGCCAGGAGAAGGGAGTGGGGCGGAGATGCACGAGATGCGGGTGCAGCGATGGGTGAGTGAGTAGTGGTCGTCGCTGAGCCGGACCACCAACTGCGAGTCAGACCCAGAGGGCGGCATGGCCCAGTAGTCCACCTTCACGTGCGTCTCGCGCGCGCGGGGAAGGAGGATGGTGATGATGATGGACTGGTGCCCCAAGACACCCTGCGTCGCCTGTCCGACGGCGCTTGCGGGCGAGGTGTCCTTATAGGTCTCGACACATTTGAGGGGGAGCGACGGGGCGATGCGCTGCTCCCGCAGGTATCTTGCGAACTTCGCTGTCGAGAGGGGGTACGATGCGGTGTTGAGCTTGGATGGATCGAGTACCTCGCTGATGAGGGCGCAGGACTGGGACGCGCGTGTGACAGCATCGGGCGACGAGGTAGACACACTGGAAGCGAGCAGTGCCGCCAGGAAGAATTCCATGTTGATCAGTAGGACACGTAGTAGGTGCGAGCGCAAGGCGCAACATGCTGAGAATTCGAAAGGCTGCTGTAGATTATATACTAATCATCTCCCATGTGATGCAGCAGGAAGCCTCGCCTCGTTGCTAGCACACGCCGCCATTGGACCTTTCGAGAATCGAAGGCCCGGGCTTCGTATGCGACTCGGACGTGAAAGCAGAGGCCCGGCGAGATATAGAACACTTCATCACCGTTGAGCATGCGTATTTGAAGGTGGACTCGCAAGCCAATCGGTAAACGACCCTTCCCAAAGCAGATATCGCAGAGACGTCTCGGCGCTCACTCACTCGCCTTTGCAGACAACGCTTTGTGGCAGTCACTGCCTCACTAGCGAGCCTCAGGTTGTTCCTCACTCACATTCGCGTCTATTCGGAACATTCGGAAGTGCCCACGCCTTTGAAAATGCCGCGATGAGACAGGGCCCTCAAAATACATGCGTACAAGGTTCACGTTCATGCCCATCCAGACGGCGAGCCGAGAGCTGCCCTCTTCCGACATACTTAATCTGACAGAACCCTGATATCTCCTCCAGTTCGTGAAGATACTACCGCCCCGAGAACACCCCTCCGCCCGGTGTGTCCATTCCTCTCTCCACTTCACCCCGTCAGCTCCCTAGACTAGAATCCAACTACCAGGTTCGCCCGTGTATATAAGCCCGGTTGCATTCATACGTCTTGTCTTTGATGAGACCTGGATAGCTGCGTGCCAGCATCTCCACAGCCCTCGTACTATTGTGTTCACGCTCCCGGACTCGAGCACAAGCGTCAGTCGGGTGACGTCGGAGTGGTGGGAGACAGCGATACAGGCGCGCCTCAAGTCGTCGAAAGTGCGGGTTCTTGTCGAGCTTACCACGGCAGGCGGTGAGTTGATCCATCTGGCTGTTTCTCTTGGACTTATTTGACCTTTCCCCCGGTTGGACAAGGACCTTTTTCTGGGTGGGTCGCCTCTCGCTGCGCGTGTGGATAGGTATAATGTATTCGTAAAGTAAAACCGTACAACACTCTGCTACACTGTATGATAATTGATCACTTGTCCATACAGGAAGAGGTCGAGGTCGCTCCATAGAGCGGAGGTATATACCAGTCGGTGTCGTCCTGACAGGAAGAGTTCGTCAGTTACAATGTGTTGATCAAGAAATGCTTGCGAAGACACACCGAGCCGCGTACTACATCAGTAATAGAAGTCGCTCGGGCGGCGATGGCTTAGCGGTGCCATCGCGCGTACTCGATAAGACTGGCGCCCAGAAGTGCAGAAAGCGTCAGTTCGAGACCGTCCCCGGGATTTAGCCATCCCATATACCGCAGGGGGTTTTAGTGGGTATGGCCGGCACGATCACGCCGGAGGAGTCCCACACTACTACCAGAGCACGGCTGC
>MNAD01000882.1:0-38856 GCA_001895945.1 Trametes pubescens
GAGCCACTTCAGTGAACCCATCTAGACATTTTGGACTAGGTAGTAACCCCTTATCTAGATAGCATCTAGTTACCTTTGCAGCCTTGAGGGTGTATATCTAGTTATGGTTCAAGTTACTTTCATGTCATGTCATAACTAGATACAAATATCCCTATGTTGTGTACAATCATTCATATGGCAGAGAATCACTAACTAGATACATGTGATGACTAGACATTAATGACTAGACATTGATAACTAGATACATCTTCAACTAGATATCATGTTGGCAAGGACACAACTAGATACATGCACTAACTAGACACTCAGTAAGGGGTGGGGATATGAACATGGCCCCCGAGCTGGGAACGGACTCACACATCAATCCGAGAGATCAATGACATCATCTGGGTCATATGCAACCTTTCTGGGTGTGGCCTTACGGGTAGAGGTGCTCGATGCAGCAGGCTTGGTTGGCCATTGTGGCGGACCTATATTACCTATAGTGAAGTGAGAAACATGTCAATGAGCATATGGCGAGGTGACATACCAACATGAGCAGCCAATCCAGGAAGGTTAGTGACACCCCACTTGACCCACACTAACTCTTCGCCGCTGTCTAAGAGCAGTGCGATGAAGTCGAGTTTGTCGTAGTGAGTGAACACCCAACCATTGGTCCGCCTGGACTGATAGGCTATCTTGGCACGATGTCCTAAAGCGAAGGGTTCGAAGATCTGCTGAGGTCCTATGCCAAGTCCGGGTGGGAAGTCGAACTGGAATGTCAAGGCTGGAGCCCCGTCCTAGTCAAGTTTTAGTACAGGAACATGCAAATCCACTCGTTGATATGACATACCTCAATGTACGCATGCACGATCCAAAAGGGTATGCGTGATGCGACCACGCCGTCTGTGGCTATCCTTGATGGGCGCACTGGAGACCGAGCCGTCTCCACCGCATCGGAGTCAGTGGAATGTAGTGCAAACGGGATTGCTTCAAGGTGTCGTCGAGTTGGCTGAATGTTGAACGCGAGATGTGTATGTGTGACATACCTTCAATGTCACCATCAAATCCATCGTCATCGAGCTCATGTTTGGCCTCCGCTTCCATAGAGTCCGACTCGGAGTTGTAGTGGTCTTCCTCCACGTTCGAGTCGAGCGTGCGATGGTGTCCGAGCGACCTACGGGCTTCGTCCATGGCGCCCTGGAGGATGCGCCTTGCCAGTTGCTTCTCGAGTCGAGCCGCTTTGCGAGCCGCTTTGCGCTCTTCTTCGCATATGGCGCGTTTGTCTCGGAGTAGGCACAGGTCTGCATTGGACAGGGCCTCTGTCACATACTGTGGCCGGTTGTGCAGACTACACATCTTCTCCTGGCACTACGATGCTGCATTAGAACCACATACATATGTGAGGATAGCCACATACCCGTACGAAGTACCGTCCATCATCTGAATTCTCGCGGAGATACTGAAGTTGCTTGCCGGAGGCCTTGTGGCTGCAGACCCGAGGACAACGTGGCTGCTGATCTGCGAGACACTTGGCGAAATTCTTGAAGGCTAGGCGATGTGGATCTTGTGTATCCTTGGTCTTCGTAGGACTGAGAAGAGCTGCCGCGTCCCGTGCAAGTGAAGAGCGAGTGCGTCTAGCAGGGGAGGTGGCTCGTTGTCTGGCCATGACGAGCTTGAGGAGATGACTGAAGAGAGTAAAGGGGAATTCAGTGAAACAACCAAGTCGGAGCGGAGGTTGAGCTTTATGACGGACATTGAGAGCGGAACCACAATAGACGGTTCCGGAACCCAGCCACATAGGAGCACCATTGTTGACTAGCCAAGCACGGATGCGCTACTCACCACAACTTAGCCACTGCCAGCCGCCGTCTGGGTGACGCTACAGGTTGACTACCGCCTGAAGTAGAAAGAAAACGAAAACGGTACTATGTACATAGTATGCTTGATGCTACATATCATGCACGACGCCTGCTTGCCCTCACCGGCCTTGCTGTGGTCGCTTTAGCCTTGGATCTAGTTACACGGCCTTCGGAGGCACCCATACTGATCGGTGTAGCCGGGATAGTAGGGCGAGTACGCTTGCGCGAAGCACGGACATTCCTGGAAGAACAATGCATGAGAATCTTAGCAACCACAAGTATGGAGATACGTACACTTCCGGGATCTTAGCGTCTGCTGCCTTGCGCTTCCGAGGTGCCTTGGCATGATGATCTTGCGCGTCTGGTGTTCCACCAGAAGCTGTTTGAGCTGGGCTTTCTTCACAATCAGCAGAAGGCGGGGGCGTCGACTCTCGATTCACGTCAAGGTCCTCTCCCTGCTCCTCTACCAACTTCTCCGCTGGAGGACTATTCACGCGAGACTCGGTATCATGTCGGTATGGCTGGGACAGCTCCAAAGCGGCTGCCTGCTCGGCATTCTTGACCGAAGAAGGGGAACATGGCGAGACCGAACGTGAAGGTACATGCATCACGGCCCCAAGTGGCGCAGACGAGGCCGGTGACGCACGTGCAGGCGGAGAGGCCGCGGTGGCTTTACTAAACGGCGCAGGGGCGGCGGGAGACGAACTCGCATGCAGAGGGGCCGAGATCATGTCGTCGGATGGCACAGGAGATGCGGGAGACGGGCTCGGTGGATCGCCGGGTGCGGTTGTTGCTCTAGCAGGAGGAGAAGGCAGAGACGGCGTAGCAGGACGCGACAGAGTCGTGGGAAGCGAAGGCGCATCAGGATGAGACAGCGGTGCCATGTATGGCGACGCTCGAGCGTGCGGAGCTACCGCTGGGTACCGTGCCGTGATCCACTCGTCGAATACTTCGTGAAACTCGCCCACGCTGTCTCTTGTCAACAGCGGTAGTATATCATTCGGCCCATCTTCCTCGCTCGAAAGCCTGTATGGAATTTAGTACTGCGAGCGCACGAGCCTAAATATAACTTACATCCACTTCCTTGGCTTCCCGTTCCCGTCCAGACCTCCAAAAGCCACAAGAATTGATGTTTCCGTCTTTGCTGCGAGCGCAGTGATGTACTTGTGGATGGTGTATTGAAGATCGGCAATGACACTGCATAGTACGTGTAAGCTTCTACATGTGTACGCAGGCCACAAGGCTTAGGGCCTACCGTTCACGATCCACTACCATGGAGCTCTCTGCGGCTTCGGCTTGCCTTTCAGCGCGAGCGGCAGCGGTGTTCTCTTTATCTTTGCGTGAATCCTCTTCATACTGAGCGTATTCGTTTGCCTCCTTCGCATGTTCGATGGCTTCGCTGTATGCCGTATTGATCGCAATCTGCACCTTACCGGGATCTCGGATGTCCCGCTTCCTGAGCTCCTCCCGAGTCTCCTTCGCAATCTTGGGGTTTGCGGCCATGAAGAAGTCTCGAGCACTCCGCGCCCGCACTCTGCCTTCGCCGGCCGCACGTGCGTCGAGGAGGTCAATTGACACCGGCACGATGGGTTGCTGTACGGATGAGGCGATTGCGGCCCAGTGGTTACACACCCACTTGAGAACTTGCTAGGGGCTCGTTAGCACATGATCTCCTGTAGCCAAATCGTCGACGCACGTTTTCACGCTTCGCAGTGCGCTCTAATGCTTCGTCCGAGGTCTCCATGCGTTTCCTCTTGGGGTCGTAAAATGTGACATCGCGGGGAAACTCGGCGGTAAAGTCTTCGGCGATCTTCACGCCGACACTGCGTACGCTCGTCTCCGGGGCCTTCGTGGTAGTGGCCAGTTCTACACGTTTGCGGAGCCAAGTGGCTTGGTCAATGCCGCGGTCTGCATCGATCATGAGCCATTGGGGGCCGGGAGCCATGTCGAGAAAAATGTTGGTAGGGTGAGTACACTGGAAGATGGCGAGTATGGGTCGTAGGAGGTAAGGATATCATACCAGTCAAGTTTATATACTAGTGGCTGATTAGCTATTGTGCAAAACAATGGAGTGCCGAAATACCATTGTTGGTGTGGCTAAAACGGTGAGTGCTTGGTCGTTAGCGTGCGCAGTATGAATATCCATTTCTCAGTAATGTACAGATAGAAGTATCTATATGAACTGTATACATAGGTAGGCTAGCAACTAAGAGTGAAAATTCTACGAGGCGTCGAGGACGGCCGCTTGTGAACAAGAGGAAGATGAGCTTGGGACATGTTCGAGCATAGACGGCGCCGGGTGCACAGGGGAGATAGGTAAACGTCCGTACTTGTCGGCAAAACACCGCACGTAGAACTCGAGTGCCCTCTCTTCGATCCTGACGAACTGGTCAATGTCCGTACACGAGGTCAAGGTTGTGCACCAAGGCCAGAGGTCCTGCGGGAAGTCCGGCCACCGAGACATGACGACCAAGAATGCTTCGAACATCTCGCGACGATTTGCCCAGCTGTGCGAAGAGGGCGCTGTCCAGCTGTCTGTCACCTCTCCATGCTCGACGTCGGGGAAGACACTTAATGCTCCGCTGGAGCCCCACACGCCGGCAATCACATCGCCGCGCTCCCATTGAAAGAACGTGTTGTTGTCGAGCACCCCTCCCAGGATCTCGCGGTCGAGGTCGCGCAGTTCGCATCGGAAGTTCAGTTCGTGGAGTTCCCATAAGACGGAGGCGCGAAGCTTCGCGTCGGCGGCGACATCAGAAGCTGACACGACCTGCGAGGCCCACTCCACGGTGCAGGTTGGCTCATAGGACGGCAGACTCCCGGCCCCGGCGAACAGCTTGCGCAGTTCGAGTTTCCGCTCATGAGCGGCCTTCTGAGCTTGAGTGTATACATTGCTCGCTGTCGCATCATGATCGCCGTCTGCTGGGACCGTGTAGTCTCCCCAGAGTGCGTTCCGCCATTCGCTGAGACGCATGGGAGAGCCGTCAATCGTGATGTCGACGAGACGCTGTCGACAAAATGTGCGAATGCGGATCCAGTTGTGCAGGTAGCGTGTGGACTTGGGGTCGTCTGGGGCGAATAGGTATGGCGGCGGAAAATAGTAGACAGCAGCATTAGTGGGGGGATCAGGGAGAGAGCCGACAGCTGCTAGGGCTCGTGCCCACGGAGCGGGTGGTTGAGGATGTTGCGGAGGCGGAAGGGCGTGAACGAACGCTGGGTGCGGGTCACGAGCCTTCTTCTTGGCTCCCCGAGCGCCGCGTCGAGCGCTGGCTTTCTTCTTAGACTTGTCCGACGTCTTTGCGGGAAGCTCCGGATCTGCACCCTTAGCGCGTTTCGTCGAGGACTCGCCAGTCCCGGATGCACGGGGTATAGCAGGCAACGATGATGACGGCGGCGGAAGCATGCGGGGGAGGGTGGCGGACGCGAAGAGGTAAGACGAATGCAATACCATCGGGGCAGGCCATTTGGAGGGATCCTGCCACACTCCCGTTGGATCGTACTTCGCCCGTTCGAGTGCGGGGAATGCGGGCTCAAGTTCCAAGGCCGATGATATTGGGACGAACTCGGTGACGACGGACCTGATACAGATATCGGTGGTGTAGTTCTGAAACAACCAGAAAGGCACTCCAACGCGGAAGAACTCAGACGCGGTGGCCGCGTTGTTCAGGAAACCTCCACGAACGTCGAGAGTGACCGGTGTAAAGTGAAAGGGGTCCCGCAGGGCCGGTCGCACAACTTCGAGGTACGTGCTGAAGCCGGAGAGCTCCAGAACGAGACGTTGGACATGGGCAGTGACGGCGACGGTGTGGAGGAATGATCCAGGAATGCGCTCAAGGCGCTGCAAGGCGTTGCGAAGAAGATTGCTGAGGTGATAGCCATGCCGTTTGCGCTCCTCCACACTGGGATCCCCCGCACGCAGGAAACGGTCGATGGCGCGCTCTGCTTCATAGGTCAATCCCTGCAGCACGCGTGCGCGGAGATACCCATAGTTGCGCGGCCAGATATTCTCAGGGGTCTCGAAGTCCGAGGGCGACAAGCTCTGCCAGATGGGATAACCAGGACCAAATCCGCTGGGATCAGCACAGCGCGGAATGCACATGTGGTGCACGATATCAGGATGGTATTGTTGCGGCCATTTACTGTATTCCTGCGGGCCCCAAAAGCCGTCCTTGCGAGTGACGATGCGCTGACCGGCGATGCGAGGGAATTGCGGGATGTAGAAGGAGTTTGGGCTGGTAATGACTGCGTTGAGCCCGCCGAAATCGATAGCGACCTGCGCATCGGTTTCAGTGAAGGATCCTAATTGATACGTCAGTTAAATCATACAACACTGAGATACCGACGCATACCTGTCCCGATACCGTTGGGCTTCAACCCCAGAACTTGCTTGGGCTTGGTTGAATCCTCCACGCCGGCTACGTACTGCACGCGCGGTCAATTACAGGGAAATTAGTTCTATTATACTGATTCACTAACCAACTCCTGCCAGGTTGGCATCGTGTATCCTGGTGCTCAGATATGGGGACACGCGTGATATTCTGATACGAGGCGTGAGCGTGCCAGAGCTCCGAGAGCCTGGGGCGGACATACCAAAACTGATCGCACAATGCTACACTATGATTTACAACGTATACCCTGATATGTATATGTACCTCTACTCCTACTCCGTCCAAGGAATGCCCACGATGGTGAGGGTGAGGCCCTTCAGAGGCGA
This sequence comes from Trametes pubescens, assembly GCA_001895945.1. Classification (NCBI taxonomy): domain Eukaryota; kingdom Fungi; phylum Basidiomycota; class Agaricomycetes; order Polyporales; family Polyporaceae; genus Trametes; species Trametes pubescens. The sequence goes on from MNAD01000882.1 coordinate 6,556, forward strand.
TTGCCGATGAGCGCGATGCAGCAGGAGTGTCCTCCGCGCAAAGCAAAGTGCCGGGTGAATGGAGAGCTTAAGCCGTCCACTCGAACCCGGGTCTTGACGTAGTGTCCAGGGGAGGGGTGATGTTGAGCGAGCAAGAGCACGCGAGTGAGAGAGAGGGCGAAAGGCGACTGATGTTGGCGGCGGTAAGGTGAGGGCGATAAGGTTGGCCAGATAGCAGCCGCCTCCCATATCGAGACGACACGTTCGGGACATTCCGACTCCCCGACTCCCGAGAAAGTCGGGCTGGCGCTGCGGTCCGAGAAAGTCGGACTGCAGCGGTCGACGTCATCCGTCTCGATATAGCAGCATGTGGCTGTCGAAAACCTTAAACCTTCGCCTTCTGCGAATCGCCAGCCTCCTCTTTGTGCTCGCCGCCGTCCTCCGATCTGCGCTCGCTGTACATCCTGTTCTGTGGCCTCGCCGACGTCCACTCTGCCTCCGCCAAACATAGCAACCTTTGCACTCTATTTCAGACGCTCTGACTCGTGCTCTGTCGCGGTTCGCCGACCTCTCTGCCGCCACCAACATCAGTCGCCCTTCACCCGTCCTTCGCCCTTCGCTCTCGCCCTACGCTATCGCCCTTCGCTCTCGCCTTTCGCTATCGCCCTTCGCTCTCAACCTATCTCTCATTTTCCTTTGCGCGCTCGCTCTCGTGCGGGCAACCATTCATGGCAATGATTGACTTGATCAATCAGCTCACGGGATAGTAAGTCAATAGTCAGTCTCGCTCTACACTACAACCTGACTACCTCTCCTAGCATTGTCCCTCTACCAACTCGCTAGCTGAACACCCATCCCCCTAGCCACATCGATATGCTCGCTGATGTGAACGCCATAAGGTCTTCACTCGGCGAGCAGGGACCGAGGCGCTCCCGCTTCGGCGGTTGAGACCTTGGCTCCTATCGTCCTTTGCCATCGCCTGACACCACCTACCGATCGTTGACTGCACGGCTGCCACATGTACCCGGGATTAGTATAATGCCCGCATAATAGAACAATGGAGTACGCTTTAGAACTAGAATATGGAGACCCGTGTGTCGCCCGGCAGCTCTTTGTCTGATGTGGGTAGAGGCGGCCACACGTCTCTTTGTCGCCACACTGCTCTATTATCAACTGCTCAGCCGGCGAGCTTTTACACCCCCGCATCTTCCTCTCCTACTACAAGTCCCCCTCGCGTTCTCCGTCTGCGCCCCACGCCATCCGTCGCATCCTCCGTCACACGCCGGTCGTTCTCCTCTCGTGTTGCCGTCAGCAGCATGGCTCGCAAACACAAGCGCACTTTCATCCCGAAAGCAGGCGAGGAGATACCACGTGGAGTGCCCACAGAGGTCGTTACACCCCGTCACCGACATGTCGAATACCTGTCACCCAGGAAGACAGCCGTCTTCAAGCACTTCGAAGCCATGCCGCCGCCGCCCCCGGAGCTCACCGCGCTTGCCCCATCAACAGCCACGGCTCACTCCGCACTGGATGGCGACTCATTTCCTCCGACGGAGCCTGATGACATGGACGTCGTACCCGAGTTAGAGGTACCCCTCGATTCCGATGAGGACAGCGAGGGTCGTCCGACGGCGAAGGCAAACAACACGATTGTAGGTCGCCTTTCAGAGTAACTTTCAGAGTAACATGAACCATACTGATATGTCGCGCTTTAGCCACCTAGCGCGTACATGGCGGAATATCTCAAGGGCTGGGCGCAAAAGCTCTTGAACGTTTTCCGACGCCGAGAGGCAGATCCTAACATAGGGCGGCTATGCCCCGACTGTCGCGAGCAACGGGCGCTATACCGTTGTATCGAGTGCGATCAGCGTCCGGTTTTCTGTGTTGAATGTCTAGTCAAAGCACACAAGCATAACAGCCTCCACCGCGTGGAGAGATGGAGCGGGACTCACTTTGAACGAACATCACTCAGCAAACTAGGCCTGGTCGTTCACTTGGAACACCGCGGGCAGCGCTGTCCCTATGCTTCTCGCTCTGCAAAGCCCGTACCACTCACCGTTGTTCATACGAACGGCATGCACACGGTTCGAGTTCAATACTGTCGATGTCCCAATGTCGACGCCGACCCTCTACAGCTCTGGCAAGCGGGCTGGTGGCCAGGTACCTTCAAGCGGACGCGGACAGTCTTCACCTACCACGTCCTGAAGTTGTACGACCGGCTTACCTTGCAAGCCAAAACCTCAGCGCAGGACTTCATTGCCACACTCCGGAGACTCACCAACCACGCGTTCCCGAGAGAAGTCAAGGTTAGTAGAACATCTTCACTGCAGTGCCAGAAACTAACGTAGACATCGTAGGACCGCTACCGAGAGTTCATGACGTCGCACCGAGAATTCCAGCACCTTCAGACACTCCGTCGTTTCGGGCTCGACGTAGCGGACAAACTGCCTGAAGGGTCAGTCGCAGTGCTCTGTCCGGCATGCCCGCAATTGTCGATCAATATGGATCTGGACTGGGAAACTCGCCCGCAGACGGAGTGGTACAAGGACGCCCTCTTCTTTGCGAAGGACGGCAACTTCGTACTTAGCCAACATGACAAAAAATTCGACCCCAAGGATGTCTCCCTTTTCGATGGTGCCGCATACTTCCCAGACAATGCTGAGTATCAAGATTTCCTGAAAGGCTCCAAGGACGATGCCGACCTCGACTGCGAAGTACGTATACTAGCTTTTTCCGATGCTCCGAATTCTCACCTATCTAATACTCGTAGACGGAAACATGTAGCGAATTCAAGGCGGGCAAGACGCGTTACACAGGAAAAGCTATATCTGGGGTGATCACACTTTGCTGTGCTCGGCATGGTTTCGCGCTGCCGTGCGGTACCGTTGATATGACCGAGGGAGAAAAGTGCGTCAGACTGGTACTTGAACACTTGATGGTGCTGATATGCGTCACGGATCAGATACAAGCATGTCGACTGGGCCACGACACACTCAGTCAAATTCTGGCGGTATCTCAAGCGAGTGTACTCATCTTACGATATCAACTGCATCTACGGCAATAACTGGCCCAAACGGCTGGCGAAGATGACCGGTGTCGATAAGATCTGGCCACATATTGTCCGCTGCGTACCCAAGTGGCACCTCAACGCGCACACCGGTATCTGTCGATGGCTGAACTCCTTCTACTTCACCCCCGGCTCTGGCCAAACAGACGGTGAGGAGCCCGAGCGTCGGTGGTCCATCTTGAATTCTATTGGCCGCATCGTGCGCGAGATGACAGGCGGCCACCGCCAAGACATCTTGAACATGCACTATTCAGACTATAACATTCAGAAGATGTTCGGCCTCGGTGCGTACCCTATCTTACAGCGACTCTATCATAACTGAACATGCATGATCGTAGCCCTGCAGCTCAAGAAGAAGCTCGATGATGCTATCAAGTCATCTGCCTTGAACAACTCACAGCTCGAGGGACTCGAGGAGACCGCTCGTCTGAAGCGCATGCCCCTCAACGAATGGAAGGCTGAGGAGGATAGGTTTGCACGCCATATCATGGATCCACTCGTCACCAAGAAGTCAATGAAGAACCCGTACGAACCTCTGCCGGACAATGGTAAATACCTGATGAATTTGCATGCCACTTACTAACTGATCTAGCACAGAGCCTACCCTCAAAGACATCAACGATAAGTGGGATTACAAGCCACCAGCTGTTCAAAAGGCGAAGAAGCGCCGCACTCGCGCCGATGTAGAGACAGAAGAAAGTACGAGCGTTATCTCGACACTGGGTAGCCTGTTCCTCTCGGTGATTGACATCGAGCGTGACCAGTAAGTGTCCTCTGATTGCGGTCAATGCGGAATTCATTGAAACATTATCGTAGACGTCTTCTGAAGGCTCTCATAGCAAATCAAGGCTCACTGGATGCCATTCAGGACGCACGCGACGACATTGAGCACCAGATCAACGAATGGTTTCAGCAACACAACATACTCCTTGGCACCACAATAAACGAGTTGAAAACCGAACTCACCAGTATTCCGGCTGCATCCTGGCCTGTACGTGGAGATGGAACACCCGAGGACGTCGCTCTCCCCGTCCCGAGTACCTATCCTCTGACAGCACGTAATCATCCACGGTTTGCTATGGCAGTGGCGGCTGAGCGTGACATCCGACGCGCCCAAGCAAGCGATGCACTTCGTGAACTGCGTTACAAGCTCGGCCTGAAGAGCTTCCTGTTCAACTCGACGGCAGGGGCCTTTGGGCAAGTCAACAAGACGCGTAACCAGAAGACGATGCACAAGACTAACGAGGATATCCGTCAATACCGAGAAGAATATGAACTGGCTCGTTCTCGCTTGTACTTGATTGCTGAACCAACTGACAAGGCTGAGTACCCGCCACTCACAGCAGATGACTGCGTGCAGCTCAACCTCTATCACGCGCAGGAGAAGCCGGGGATGAAAAGGAAAGAGGTATCGTGGATTTGGCGCGACAAGAGGTACCAAGGCGAGAAGGCCAATCAGTACACGTCGGAAGGTACGCTACTTCAGCCTCGCGCAGGTTCCGAGTCTGCCCTAATGATGTGTTTAGCGGCACGTATTGAGTGGTTCCGGGCTAGCGCAAGGCGAACACGATGGGCTGAAGAGCTTGAACTTGTGAAGGAGGAGGTGCGACGCATGCAGCGCTTTTACTTGTACTACCATCAACGGTGGACAGCGCGTGCAAGTGTCTCACCGGGTGGGACTTGGTCAGAGAAAGGTGCAGCAGCCTATGCTGCACGGTGAGTGATCTTGTATTGTAAATGTTTGTTTTGACCTTGCTGATTTTCACCACAGGCAAGCAGCGATGTTTTGGAAGCTCCTGACTGATGCACAGAACATAATGCCGCAGGAATTGCACATTCATATGTAGTCTACAGCGCACTGGATGTATATCTAGTTATCCTTTATCTAGTAACCTCACCACCCCATCTCTATCTAGTTGGTGAGCATGTCTGGTGATCTGACTAGTTATCAGCAGTATCTAGATATGAGGTATGTCTGAAGTACTGCACATTATCACAACATAGAACAACTAGATACCATAGCTAGATAGACCTATGACTTGATGACTAGAAGGTATGATTGTCTAGATAGGGTACACTAAGTAGTCAAATATATCTAGATGGGTTCACTGAATGTATACATGATCAGGAGCGGATATGTTATGCTCTTGTACGCCGTGGAGTCTTGGTCAACTCACCTCGTCGCATGACAGCATCCAGCCCTCCTCAATAGCGCGAAAGATGACGGGGGCTCCATGGTGCAGTACCACCATCAACCAACCTGTCGAAGATAAACAGGTGAGGTACGTTATAACCATACTCGAGCAAGTAACATACGCCTATTGTCTGTTATTGCGCTGATGTAAACTTTGGCAGGCTGCCACGTCTCAGAGAGGGGCGATATGCTGTTGGCGTTTTCCATTTGGCAGAACTCCGCCTGCTCTGTCACGTAGAACGTTTGCCAGAGTGATGCAGGGGATGACATGGTCGCAGAGAGGTTGTTTGGAGTGGTGGGACGAGAGGTTGTATTCGAACGTGGTGGCGGTATGAGTGTACGCTGCTCGACAGGCGGTAAGATTCATACCCGTATCACCAACCCGCCCCGTTTTGCCAGCTTACCTCATGCAGCAACACTGGCACGCTGATGGTTGATCTATGGGTGTGATGTTCAGCGCATTGCCCGGCTGACTTGGCAGACAGTAACCGTGCTGCGAGAACGGCGGCGATTATGTGCTGCGGATGTGCAAATCACGCCCGTGATCAGATGCGCCCTTATGCAACTGCACGAAAGTTGCGATCCACTGCGTCGGTTGTGGGCACGTATGGACGGAGGTAGTCTCGACTGGACCCGTGTCCGCTATCTCGGTACACTCCCGAATCCTTGGATAGCTTACACGCTCGACTGTCTGCTACTCACACCCAGACAGGACTTCGGTAGCAGGGCACATGCAAAGTACTCGACAGGACAGCTAGGCTGTTCGCTTTTAAAGGGGCCTTCTCCCTCACGGCCTCCCATCCTCAAACGTCTACCACGCTCTGCGCCATTCAGGTCCCTCTTCCGAGAAATTATGGTAAGTGTAAAGTCCTAGTGATCCCGATGACTGCTGAACAGTCGTTAGGCACGTACTGGCCGCGCTCGAATCCGTGGCGCCCTCCTGCCGCGGCGCAGTACCCAGAATACCGGAAGCCACACTCCGCGTCGCCGCAGTCCCCGAAATCACGCCGCTCGTCAGCATCAAGCTGTACCCGCGCAACGCCGTTCTCGTCGCCGCTCTATCATCTCGGAATATAATTTAGGGACTCGCCGCGCCCTTGACCAGGTATGTCAAAGATTTCTGAGCCGTGTTTTGGTGTTAACGTAATATACAGCACACAGTATCAGTAGCGCGGAGGGCGCTCCTCTATCACGAGGACCATCTCAGGCCAAGCCTCGTTCATCTAAGGGCTCTCGAATCCTACGACCCTGACTGCGGCAGTAAACCGTGGCCGGAGGATTTCGACACCGACCACTGGTTCTCAGGTGCACACGTCATGATATCCATCAACCACTTCCCCGGAACGACCTGTCATCTTCGGAACGGGTACGACATCTTCGTGCTGGCCAGACGTTTGCGAGAGCCCTGGTTCGGGAAAGTGAACGAATGCGTCCAGCGCATATTCTCATTGCAGTGGCCCGGTAACATCGTCGTTATCAAGCGCGGGCTTCAGGATTGTAACCGCGCTCTCCACATCACGGCATCCGAAATCTCGTTGATCAACTCGCTTGTACAAAGGTGTGTCCAGCGCCGTACGTGCTTGGAGATATTGCTGATGCGCTTACCCAAGATGGCTTCAGATGGAGTTGGGCGATGAGTCAGATGATGAGTAGTGCATTGTTGGGTACCGACGCCGAACTCGTATCCTTGTTTCGTCAGGCGACTAATACAGTGATATCGAGATGTCTCGTGAGCTCTCCGGTTGACGCATAGTATGGTGCAGAGTGCGCTGAGGGGTCTAGGCTCGGCATCATTCGAAACCGCACGCAGTTCCCGATCCTCGCGCCACTGCCACATGTGCTTGCGCTCTTCGCCTTCTCGCCATGCTTTGCGCAGAGCGGGGTGAACGTCAGCGGCGGCTCGATCCTGCACGACATGCTCTTGCGCGAGCTGCGGCCGGCTTCACCACACGCTACCCATGTGCAAATCGCATACGTACTGTCCGTGCATCCCACGCAGCTGAGTATTATTTGTGTGCCGTCGCTCGGGCTACGTCGACCGTAATCCTATCGCGCAATGCACGCGTCGAGGTGCAGTGGATTAACAACGACCATGATCTACAAACATACAGGCAGGTTTACTTGAGCAGCCAGGTACTGCATCATGCGAGCGTTGGTGCACAAGCTTGCGAGCTCTATGAAGGACTGTGTATCGTGTAAGTATATGCAATGGCGTATAGATTCCTCTTCTGTTGCACCAGCACGGTAAATGATCATGGAGATTTGCTGGAGCAACGTCTTAGATATCGTATAGAATTAACGGCTAAATCGGACTGCATACCTCCTCCCATTGCAAAGTCCACATAGGGGACGTCATATCAATGGTTAGCGAGTCTTGTCCTAGGGGGGGATATATTCCAAGTGCCCCTTCCGACAGGCATATGAGCTCGAGGTACGTTCATAGAGTGCACTCTACTCACATTGCGACCCTCCGGGATACGGTTGGATGATTTCTGCGACTGTGATAGTCACACAAAGCCAAGAGGCCGTTGAGATGCCACCGGTTATGGTGGTATACATAATATTCCGCAAGACCATGCGGCTGAAAACCGCTCTTCCACCTGTATTCAGCGCGAGGCTCCTTCACCATAATAATTGCGGTCCAAACTTACGATGTTGCGAGTAGACTGTTGCTGTGGGCAGCTGAGTGAACGTTTGACATGGTCCTCGGAGACGGCGGGGTAGACGAAGAAGGCTGGGGAGAGAACACCGCGTCAGAGTTACTTGTGTTATGCAAGTATGAGGAGTGGTGTGATGAAACTCGACGACCCGTGATTCAGTTACGGGCAGAACGGGCTCCGCGCTACCAAGACAGAGCAGGGACCGTCGACATCATGTTGACAAATAGTCGACCTGGATCGGCGAAAACATCCGGATCCTGTAGTCAATGGGAGCCGCCACGGCTCAGTTAGCAGATTGTTGTCCGATGAGCCCGCTCATTCGGTGCTTGAGAACGCCTTGATGGTAGGAGCTGGTAAGCTGTGCGCTGCGCGGTCTCGTTCATTCTGCGAAGTACGGTAGCCTTGTGGCAAGGCGCTGATAGACGCACCGAGGTGAAGGCCGGGATTTTCCATATTGGGTTTAAGGGTACCGGCTGTTAGACGCCTATAGACTCGTACGGCGTACGCGTCGCTCCGCCGAGATTTAGCCCTGGCCGTGGATGTGCATCCCCGCCCCAGTCCAAGATGCGTGCATCATACCATGTCAACTGGCAACTCGTGCACCGAGGCCCCATGCCTGCCCTGGAAACCACAAATGATCGCGATGTTGAACAAATTCTGGGGTTGCCAATTCCGTGTCCCGGGGCGATGGTACGCATATCGCTGGGATGGCACTTTGCTCGTCTTCCTCAAAGCTCATATGTCAAGCCCAGGTAAGCCAGATGTGGTAAGGAAGTAACTCATCCTACTACCTCTACCTCTTAAGCTGCCGGACACTACACCCGCATACACCGCCATCATCCCGAGACATACCCTGCGCAGGTGCGTACGGTACATGCTAGAGAGATACGGTGCATCGCTCATGACTCCTACTTAGTATGGCGCCCACCTCCCCTCACAGAAGCAGAAACGAATTTCCAGAGGATCTCCTGTTAGAGATCGGTCGGCACCTCCGCTGTTCCGACCTCAGGGCCTTCCTCATCTCCTGCAAGACCTATCACGATGCCTTGGCTCCTCTCCTTTACCGTAAGGTGGAGGTCGGCGTACCCTGTACCATGTCCAGGAATGTGGATACAAATCGCCCTATCCGCGTACTGTCTGGTCTCGTCGCTTCGCTTCGCTATGCCACGGGCACACATACCGACCTCAGTTATCCTCGGCACATCCGGTCTCTCGTCTACGTCTCCTACGACTCTACCGTGGACATCCGCGCCCTCCCTTTGTTGGCGGCGGTAATGAAGGCGGCGAACTTCATTCGTCACATACAGCTGGACGTACCCCGCGACTCCATCCCACTCGCCTTAAGTGTCCTTCGCCGGCATTCCATTGCCTGGACACCGCCCGTCGACATCTTCGCCTCTCTCACCACGCCGAATACCGCTCCGCTTTCCCTCCCTCGTCTCGAGAGCGTCCGCTCCACCAAGGTCATGATCGTTGCGGCGCTGATAGAGCGTCGCCCTCTAACCACTGCCGTCGTGGACCAGGCGAGCGTGCCATCGGACCTCAGCGCGCTCTTGTCCTTCAGCGTGCTTCCCGCGCACACTAGCCTCACTCGGCTCTCCCTGGGAGTCGTTGGAAACTACGCCCATCTCTCTCTGTGCATACAGGGCATCGCGGTGACATTCCCTCAACTGCAACACTTAGCGCTTCGCTGCGGGACACGGCTCTCTGCTTCCCTTTTGCGAGTAAGTGGATATATGTTTGCTGGCATTCGTGAATCACAGATCTCTAACTTTCGTCAGGCGGCCCTGGACTTTTTGAAGGGAGGGTCGCTCAAGCAAATGCAAGTCCTCACACTCAACCACGGTGTCCGAGGACCTTTCTACTACTCGAGGCTAGAGGATGCGATGCCCGACATCGATGATATTGGAGAAGGGAGACCCAAGCTCGTGGAGTTCAGATTCGGTCGGTCAATGGCGTCGAGGCGTTCAGACTGGGAGGTGAGAGGGCAGTGGCATTTGACCGAAGAGGTGTTACCGGCGCGATGGGGGTGGCTCATGCGCACAGTACCTCGATGGCCGTAGCTTCTACTTAGCGAGTGTATGTGAGTTTTGTAAGCCAGTACGACCACGTCGAGAAGTCCCGAACTCGATTAACGCACGAATCTGGTTCGGAATGAGAGGCACCACTCAGATATTGACAAACATCTTGCGCCTCTTCGCACCTCCCACCTGTCGCGCAGCACGGGCCGATGCCGACGTGCTCCAACTTACTCTGACTTCTGTGCGCCGCCATGTTTCCAAACTTTGCTTGGCTATGTGGTCCATGCGGCGAGGCCCTCGTATGGAATGGATTTTTAAGGGTATGGTTCACATATGGTCTAAACGAGCCCGGAGTGAGCGGTCCGGGAAGGTGGACCCGAGCCACCGCTGTGGAAGCGCGCCCGCGACCCAGACAATTAATTGATCCACTACAGCTTGGTACTCTGCCATGTTCCTCGCTGTACGTCGACGAACACTCACTCTTGTGTCCTTCGTGTTTTCTTCAGCCTGTTCTGTTGAGTGAATACCATTCGTGAAGCTTCCATCATGCGAGTCTTTCCATGTCTACGGAACTAGTGACCAGGTATGTTTTCTTCTCGCTTTCGTACTCACAGATCCGACCCACCTCATTCATCCAGGTGGTGACATATTCTCCAGGCGGCTCACAACAGCAAGATCAATGGGGCGGAGTGGGCACAGCGCTGGCTTCGATGCTGGCCCCGTATGTTGATTGACCCACACCGAGGCCATGGGCCGAGAGGAGTCGCTTGGACAATCCGGTAGCCCTCCGCTCGATTGTGCCACGGTGCTGCTCAGCTACTCTGCCTACCTCCGGCTATCGCTCAGCCTCGCGACCGCCTCCAAAGCCAGTACGCATAGTTAGGTCTTCGGGGCTCGCAGAACAGTCCGACTTGGACAAAAGCGACTCACTCACGCCCCGCGCCTCCGGGTCATACCCGAGTAAGTCCCCTCTACGCCTGCCCTTCTTCAACCTCGTCATATTGTGCCTTACCTGTAGAAGAGTATGCATTGACCATGGTTCCAGTCCGCCGCTGCCCGCTCTCGCTGTTACTGCTCGGCGACATACCCGGCGACCAACTACCGCCCACAAATCAAGTGCCACGGTCCTGCAGTTGCTCGGGCCGAACACGCACATCGTCGGCGTGAATGATGTGTACGGCGAGACCTTCCGTTATGTGCGCCGCCTTGCGACGGAAAACCAGAGGCTGGAGACCACGTTCATCGACCTTGAGGGTGCAGGCGACGATACCATCTGCGCTGCGTTCCGGCGAAACACCAAAGTGCGTTCACCCTCTTCTCGCGTCCTCGGGCTAGACTAACCCGCCTGCCACAGCCCATCTGGCTAGAGTCCCCCACAAACCCCACCCTGTGCCTGATCGACATCCCGCGCATCGTCGCTCACGCGCGCCGCACCCTTCGATCCCCTCGTGCTCGTCGACAACACCTTCCTCTCGCCCTTCTACTCCTCCCCCATCCTGCAAGGCGCCGATATCGTCCTCCATTTGCTCACCAAATACATCAACGGGCACTTCGACGCCGTCGTAGGCACGCTCATCCTCCCCGCGCACCGCCCCGTGCTCGCCGAGAAGCTGCGCCATTGGCTTCGCAAACTCCGTGGTGTCTGTACGCATCCTCAGGTCGGTCAGCTCATGGCACACGGTGGAGGCGACTAGTTGCACAAACGGGGCGTGCTGAAGAGCATGGCGGAGGTGCTTGAAGTGCATTGTTCTGATTGTCTTCCATAATTGTCGTTCTAACTCACGTTGCCCACCTAGTCTATAAGAGATCAGAACTGGAAGCTCCCTAACTACATGGATGACAGGAAGAGCAAGGTGCGCGGGATGTAATTGCGTATCATAGGATCTTGAGCTCACGGAGGTGTATAGGTGTCCGGGATGGCAGCCTTGGCACAATTACTCCGGCAAGACGATTCGAGGCTTAACCGCCACCAGGAAGCACTAGATATCCTCCTAGCAGCAGAAACCGACGCCAAGAAGCTCGTGTCCGACCTCTCCGACGTCCTGGCCGAGCACGCGAAGGAGGGCGAGAGGCTCAAAGAGGAGACAGCAAGCTCCGTGAACTGCGTCACCAGGCCACGATCCACCACACCGCCAACCACAACAGAGATAAAGGTCGCGCATGCAGCGACAGCCCCGACCGTGACAGCGTTGAGGTAGACGAAGAGGGTCTGCCGCACAATCCGATCGGCTACGCGCACAGAGCGAAGGCGGGTATGCTGCAGAACCGCATCTGAAACGCACGCAGCATCCTGCACAAGGTCAAGTTCTTGCAGGGAGACGTGTACCACGTCCTCGGAGGGCAGTATGCGAACCAGGAGAATGAGGCGTATGCGGCGGCTGAGGAGCTGCGGCGTGTCTTGCTCAAAGGTCAGTACAGTTGCCCCTTGACTGAGTTGGTCTGATGTCTGCGTAGGCACGGAGGATGCCGCTTCACGTGCAATGACCTATCGCGACCACGACTCGATCGTGAAGGCTCTCAACGAGAAGGATCTGTTTGTCAAGCTTCCCTATCTTGACAAGTGCGGCATCAAGTCTCATCTACTGGTATGTCCATCGCGTTCAATTTTCTTACTATGTAAACCAACTTGCATCGACAGATGGACGAAGCGAACGAGCTCATAGACGGCCTCCTGAACGAGCGGCCCACGTTGCTCCGGTAATGGCGGAAGAAGCTCATCGCACTCCTCACGCAACCGCTCGGGTCGACAGACGCAGACGCAAACAGACGAGAGCACACTCGTAGCCTCAACACTCAGGGCGAGGCCGAAACGTACCTTCAAGCATATGCCGCGCTCCTCGCTCACCGCCGTGAGACGCTCACCGCCGAGCGCACACTGCTCGCCGCGTACGATGTGCGGGAAGTCAAGGCGCGGAAAACCAAGGCGGCGCGGTACGCGACAGAGGGCACTGCGATGTCGTCGTGGGCACGCTCATCCTCCCCGCGTACTGCGCCGTGCTCGCCGAGAAACTGCGCTCCCTCCAGGTAAGCGGTTGCACGTCATGCACCTGATGACTCACCAACACCTCACACGCCACGCACGATGCTCTCGTTACATCATGGCACAACGACACATGTGGGGAACATCTACGACAGGTACCCATCCCGTATTGTCCATATGCCCCTTCAATACTTGAGCCCCAATGCATGTACGTTCCGCACGACAAGCATCCCTCTCACCCTCCTTCGCACGCCCACTGAAGACATGCAAGTGACCATGCCTGCGTCTCTCGGTGTACGACACATGACACAAAGTGGGAGAAGTCGTCATTTGCCGCATGCGCGTCGCACCGATACACGCCAAACTGCGGGCGTACGTGTCCCAACCTGCGCCTTATGCGCTCACAACACCCCCAGTACAGAGCCGAATGGGGCGCCATCGCAGGGAGCACGCCCATCTGTGCACCCGTCCCGGACCAGCCGTCCGCCCTGTGGTTGGTGCCGCGGCCGCGTGGGGATTCCCAGTGGGCGCACGGACGGTGCATCTGCGTTCGCTTCCAGGCTCATACGTACGGGCCGTCGCACCCCGAGCCATTGCTCGTTAGTGATGTCTGTCTGAGCACGCGTGGGCGATAAGTATGTGCCTGCAAAAGTCTGTGCGGGGCTGCCGCCTGTCCCCTCCGTCTCCGGGTACCTTGTCGTCCCTCGCGGTGCTCGGAGCTCACGGCAGTTCTAGACGTTGACTTCTAGCCGCTCAGCGCGTCCACGATGCGCCTTGGACAGATAGCATCCCCGGGAAGGGCAGGTGCGTCGCTTGCCGACGACGCCAGCCAACACAAACGTGGAACTCAGCAGGTGTGCCAAGTAGCACAAGCGCCCGCTGAGGGCGGCTATGAATTATGATTGGGGACCTGCCCTCGGCACGGGCTGTTCCGAACCGTACCCTTAATCCATTCCATACCCTCGGCCGTGATGCTCTTCTCTTTGCCTACGTGAAAGGACCGGAAACCTGCGATCAGCACTCTGCGGTCGTTTCGTATCAGCAGCACCAGTACCTCGGTAAGATGGGGCCACTGCATCGTCACTCCAGAGCACAGCTAACTTGCCATTACCACAGGTTCGGATGTTCTGTTGTACTGGTATACCGGGACCCGGACTGACGGAGCGGAGATGTTCTCCTGTGATGGGCTTCGCGTTTTGCTACACGGGGGACTAGTGCTTGCGACAACGTGCATTGAGATCCACTCAACGCCAGGACCCGGAGTAGTTTGAGTGAACCGGAATATGGCATAAATGTGTGGCGACGATGTAGGAGAAAGTAAGTCTATCCGCTACTGCACCCCGTATCTCCGCTACCCCCCATGGCGAACGCACACACAGTCATCTCCCTAACAGCTTTCGAGCGATTCCTGCTCGGTTCTCCAGATCCTATCATTGACAAATTCTTCTCTCGTTGGACTATTGACCAGATCCTGTCACTTCGCCGCGTCAACAGCAATCTTCTCCTCGCCGTAGAGGGATACAGCGCCCGCGCGTGGAGCATCGACACCACCTTCGATCGCTGGTTCTACCACGTCCAATCCTTTCTTGAGGTCCTCGACGCATGCGAAGGCATAGTGGCAGGCTCGGAGGCCCAGCAGCACTTTGCGCGTCATGAGTTCCGCGGCAAGGATCTGGATATATATGTCCCGTGCCACGGCCTCCTCAGGATGGGCAGGTGGCTCAAAAGCGAAGGATTCAGGTTCCAAACGTCGGGAGGCAAGCACATCCTGTTCGACGCCGCTGCAGTCATGTTCTCGGCGGCTACTGTAGGCAACCACGATCTAGGGGGTCGCGACGTCTACGGTTCCCCTCTCCCAAACGCCTTCTCCTCATTCAATTTCGTTCGTTTTCCTACCGACAATCTCCGCATGCTCGACATGGACGGCTGCCGCGTCCAACTGATTGCTGTCCGCGGCGATCCAATCCCATTCATGATCAACAACTTCCACTCAAGTGAGTACTCGTGTTTTCTACGTATCCTTGACCTATATCTGAGTATAGTCATAGCTGGAGTTATGAACTACATCACCGGCAAATATGCAGTCTCGCTCTTTCCACGGCATACCTTTGTCGAACGGCAGATGTTCATTTGCCAGGACATGACGAGGAATGCACACGCGAACCGGTCGTGGATTGCCAAGTATCGAGGTCGGGGATTCACCGTCATAGGGGCTACGGATGAACGAGTTCAATCCGCCGAATTGCGTGCATGGGACCGCACCGTTGGCGACCGGTTTACCTGGGTATTGCCACATGCACGATCAGGTATGTCTCAACGCTTTCCGTACCGCGTAAATGCTGATCGTGCCATGCAGTAATTCCAGGGAAGTTGACTTTGAACATCCCTCGCGTGGGGTTCGAGGTTTTGCCGGCACAGAGTGGTGTCGCTGCATCAGGAGCAGCGTTGCGCTTGGGTCCGAAGTTCATCTATAGGTAAGAGTCCCATTTTTGCGTTGTATCATACTCATCAAACATTTTTGCAGTTCAATGGCGCTGATTGCGACCGGTGATGACTTTGGACACATCGGCTCCACTGAAATAGTGGCGGCATTCGCGGAGTACGCCGTCGACACGTAGTAGGGAATTACGCTCAGAAGTACTTATCTGTAGCGCTTGCGAGACTTTACACTACCTACCACGACTCGCGGAACCTAGTAGCGACATCCATTGAGGTCTTCATATTCCCGTACGTGTACCTCTTCCCATCCCAAACCCTGCACGGTGCCAGACGACAATGTAAAGCGTCGGTGGTGTAGCATACGACTCTACCGGCGAGCAGCACATATCGAACACTGTGGCCCGCCACACACAGCTCCACAGCAGAGGCCGCGAAGTACGAGGTGTAGCTCGAGAACATCGAGGACTACAACCAGCGCGCGATTAGCGACCTCGTGGACAAAACGCGTGCTGCGCGGTTACGGCCGACTTCCTGCGCGTGCTGCGAGCGGACTACTTCGCGGGACTCTGGCGCGTGACGCCCTGCAACAACTTGCTCTGGGCTACGCAAGCTGGCCCGCAGGCTGCGGACATAGCGGGGCTGCGTGTACTCCCGTAGCCGTGGGCAGTGGTCGATGTTCGCGATCTTCACTTACAGGCATATTCTCAGCACTAGAATGCAGTCACCGTCGCAAAAGAGGATATAGATATACTCAAATGACATGTTTATGTGGGTGAGGGTATTACGGGCATGTCGCTTTTGTCTGAGCAGATTAGCTAAGCGTTTCCAGCGGTGCCAACGAGCATCAACGAGGGTGAGGTCCCGGAAGAGTGATACTGCAGAGTGTCCGGATGGAAACCAGGGTTTTGAAGTGATTGGAATGGTGCAAAGATTGAGACTCACTCACAAGAAGCCTGCATACAGAGCGGCAAGGACTTACAAGCACGATGCACCCGCATTGCACCCGACTCCTCTTAGTGTCACAATGCTCATATATCACTGATCACCGGTGATAAACTGCAGGATAGATGTCAACTACAAAGAAAAATGCGTCCAAAGTGAACATGAGATCAAGTGGGCCCGGTGAAGGAGTACCTTTACTCACTACTCGTTGTTTAGTCAGACCGAAGTCAGACGATCGCCCGAGCGCTCCTGTCGCAAGCGGATTGAAGGTTCTGAGAAACGGGGGAGCGCACGTTTCTAGCCTTGGAGTGCATAACTCAGAAGGAAGCTATGTGCTATGAACTAGTAGCCCAGAGAGAACAGAAAGACGGTGGAGACTCTGGAAGTACCGTGTCGAGAGATATCGGCGAGCGTGCTCTTGTTTACACTTGTTTAGTGGGCGCTATTCCTAGCTTCTGTCCATCGCCTCGGATGCGGTCGTGCTCTCTCCGGTGTCCTGTCTTCTCTCGGTCACTGTGCTGCTGCCTATGTACTCTGTCTATGAGGACGCTCTCGCTTTTGAAAGGTTTGACCTGATGCGTAACGCCTGGCAGCTCCAAATACAGTACTGTCTGCGTACGCCGGCTCGGGCCAGTCGGCCGTCGTCATACAGGCTCAGTGCGTCCAGCGACGAAGACGCGAAGTCGCTGAAGCCTCTGACTTATGGTGAGGTCGACGGTCTTGGAACCTACTAGGATGCTCTTGCATGACAAGGTATCGGACCATAGGTATGTCCATCATCATAGGATATACGGTTATACACATTCAGCCCTCAGCCTCATGGTCTGTTTCCCCATCTGCATCGACGTCTGAGTCCTCTACCTCGCTGTCTGTTTCCCCATCTGCATCAATATCTGTGTCTCCCTGTGCGTCTCCCTGTGCGCCTCCATTCACCGCTCCGTCCGCGGCTCCGTCCGCACGCCCCGCCGGTGTGGGCGGAGTGGCGACCGGCCACTCACCCAACCTCCCTACGAGTGTAAGCTGCAAAGCAGGAATCAGTTCGTTTAAGGTTAAGAACTGACTCCTTCGCCTACCGTTATCCGACGGTGCAAGTTCGCGACATAAGCGCAATAGAATTCTTTAGAGTCACGCCGTACGATCGTGACGTATACACCCTGCAGGATTCGATGCACTGTACATGGTCAGTCAACATATGTGCTCTGTCGACCATGTGAGAAACCGTACCATGCTGGTATCGGGCGTGTTCTTGTCCTGCGTCGGTCATGATCATAATGTTACATGCGGGGCATGTTGAGAAGATGTGCTGTAGGATCGACGCGTCCAGTTCAGACATGTGAGTGTCAGGTGTTGGGCCGTGAGTAGCCATGCTGAGACAGACAGGAGGACGCGTCTAGAGGATTGCAGACGTCCTAACTTTATGCCTTGAGATGGCCGGTAGAGGTCAGTACATTGTGCCAGCGACGCGTGGACGATTGCTAACTTGACTGGATGATAAGGAGTAAAACAACACCACAAAGCGACAATGTGTCTTCCTGACTCTCGGATGCTCCTCTCCATTGTCCTGGGATGGACCCGGTCGTCTGGTAATCAGCAAGCCGCGAAGTGAGCGAGTAAACAGCAAGACGCTGAACCGAATCCATGGTTCCGGCATACGATTTCCCCTACCCGACGCTGAGGCAGCGCGCAGTGGTGAACGTCTTTGCTACAGTGCGTAGAATGTGACCTTGCGTTGAAGGTACACAGGCTCACGCTTCCACATATAAAGGGTGCTCTCTCCAAAGCCTTTCAGCAATAGCGGTTTGTCACCTTCGCATCCCCCACCTCACACGCCATGACTTCGGAGTTCATCAACACCCCCGAGAAGCTCTCCCATGCGCTTCAGTATTGGAAGAACTATACCTTCAAGGATACCTACTACAAGCTGCAAGACGTGGCCGACTCGATTGACACGCCTCGGCGACTAGTGGAAGCAAGAGCATGCAACGGGGGCCGGTGGACGGTGCGTGTCTTGATTGGATTTAAGCTGAATATCGCTCATGTTCTACACTCGCCATAGCTCTGTCATACCGGATTTAAGGCTGGCAGTCAGGAGGTGATACTACATACCGCTGCAGTGTGGATGTGGAACTCGGACCTTGACACCGGGAACTTCGTGCCAGAAGGACAGACTGCGCCTGACAAGGTACCGGAAAGCAGAATGTGCGTAGTCATAGTCGTCCGCATGCTGTTCATCTGCTGACGTCGTTCTTCAGGCAGAAGGAACCGAGTAATGTTTGTCAGTTCTCGTATGCGGTCGATACATCCCAGGACAAGTCGCTGTACGATGCCCAGAAGGTATGTCCCGAAACCTTTATATATTCGGACAACTGCTGACGGGCCGTCAGGTGTTCGAAAGGTTCATCGTGGCCCAAAAGGACTTCAACAGGGCGAACAGGAAGCGGCGTCAGTGGCAGCTAGGGCTAGGCAACTACGACAACACTTACATCTTCTCTGCACCAATGTTCGCTCGTCGAGCAGCATATCCGAGGTCTGCACAACACAGCGTGGAGTATCAAGTTCACCCTTGGCTCGCAGCAGCGACGGAGGACCCAGATGGTGCTTTCTTTCCTCACCCCGAACGCCCGAGGATCCTGGAAGCCGCTCACGGAGAGTTCCATAACATTTCTGGGTGTGTCCCGCCTATGCTCCAGCGTGGCGACCTCGTCTGGATCAGTTTCTATGTGGAGTTCATCATAGGCGGGCATTCGTGGAACCCAAACTTCGTCCCCGTTGAGATAGTCCGTGTCGGGACTGTTGCGTCTCATTTGGTGGGAGCCAGCGATGAGCCGCCTACTCCTCCAAAGCGGCAGACTCTGCAGGCGGGCCAGACTTTTTCACTCAGTATGTTGTCTCTTCGTAGTGCATGTCTAAGACTAACTTCGCCTTGTAGGCATGGATTTCCCCATGTTCAGTGACGCCGATGAGCCGTCATCTCCTCCCGTTGCTTCTGGCTCTCATACTGCCAATGTGGTCCCCGACTCCGAGTCAGACTCTGCCACGCTTATGGGCTCCTCTCCGGGACCTCAGGCTCGCCCTCACAGTTCTGCGCTCATCATCCAAGCTCATCCCCAAGAGCGAAATCTAGCGTCGCCCTTCATGTCGGCGGTGTCGGGCGGCGGCAGTTCCGTGCGTAGGCTTTCCACCTCAAACCCCGTACAAGGGATGTTGGTCGGCCCTTCCAGCGCTTTGGATGTGTCAACTGCTGGTAGCGCCTCTGTCCAAACAGTTTCTGCGCCCTCCGACACTCGCCATGTTCCTCTCGGCACAGTGGCTGGGCCCTCCGCGTCGGGAGGCTCTACTCGAGTCATACAAGCACCTGCCGTCCCCGAGTCGACTGCACGCCTTCTTATACCCACTCCCTCTGTCGCTTCCATCCCCAGGGGAACTATCGTGTCAGACGGAGACCCCGTTGTGTCCACACCCATTACACATCCTGTCGTGGACACCACTATCACTTTCGCCCCTCGACGTCGGCAACCAGCGCGAGCTGTGGCGTCTCAAGACACTCCGAAATCCAACGAAACACGCTTCACCGCCGAAGACGCCAACCGCATCACTAGTTTTCACGTTCGCAGTGCATGGAGCCGGAACGCTTCTCCAGTGGACGAATGGCAGGCGGAAAGTGTAAGTGCGTGTCTTCTTGACACCGTGTCCATTACTCAGTGATTGTGCAGCCAAGCGCAGGACGTAGCAAGAAATTCAAGCTGACGGGACCTCTCGCTGAGGCTGCAGACATCGGTCCCTCGCATATCATCGACGACCCTTCGGAGGACGGTGTGGGGACATCAGCGGAAGAACTGGCTCTTCGTGTCCCTGTGCGCGATGCTGCTACCCCAGCGTCGAAGAAGACTCAGCCTGTGGCTTCTTCACCGCTAAAAAGGAAGCGCGCCGCCGCGGCGAAACCGAAATCAAGGAAGGTCGCTGCTTCCAGTACGGGGGGCGTGCAGGATACACCGGTGAGAGTGCTCCGTAGTCGCACGGTGGAGGGGGACAGGTGAAGATCACACAACAGCCTAGTAGAAGTGAAGCGGATGTGTACCAGGGACTCGTTGAATAATTTAGTCTTCTATTACTCCGTTGTCCCGGTCTTGGTTGTGCATGTCGACGTACATACTTACTGCAAAACAGTCCGAGGCAGCTCTAGGCCATCCTGCATGTTCTTCGCGCTGGCGGCAATTACCGTAAAATTAAGCGCCTACCACGTTGCACACGTAAACTTCCGAATCAACTTGCCCTTGCCCCGAACCGCTTCAAGTTCTTGACAACCGTCCCTCGGGCCTCAGTGCTTTATTCAGCTCCTGCTTGCACCCCCTCTGCGAATCACCAAGGCCATTCATGACTGCACCTTCAAGTCGTCGATCTGAACTTCAGACTTCCGGCTAATCAGTCTCCTCGCAGTGAAAGAAGCACGGCAACTTGGCTCGACTCGTGGTACCGGCGGCTTCATATGAGTGAGCTGATGAGTTCATACAGTCAGGATGCGCTCATTCCCTCGCTACCGAGTACTTGTACAAAGGCATTGTAAGTCATTTGCCGTGTCTAGCTTCTGTCTCCTTCTCACGACGCACACTCTGCATAGCGCGGCGCCAGCCCTATCTCCCTACATTGTCGCGCCGACGCTCGCCGCTCGCCTTGAAGACCCCCTTCCTATCAGAATATCTGCAGACTGCGGTATGTTGATCTGCTGCGACTAGCCGTACCTCGTATGTTACAAGGTCGTACGACGTCTGAGTAAAAACGATACGGACACCGAGGTGCGCTTGTGTGCGGAGCAGTCCATTGGTGTGGGTCTCTGTGATGGTCTTAGTAAAGGCGAAGAACAGAAGATAATGGGAGTTTATTTGCAGGACCACTGGCCGGACGACACGGCTGATTGGGTGTCGACGTTGTTGAAGAAGGGTGGGCGGACGGGCAAGGTGGAGGTGTTAACTGTTTGGATGCGCTGCCGAGGAGGTGAGCATGTTCTCTAGTATCGCACAACAGCGCCAATGCTTATCGGCTGCTCCAGATACTCTGCGATTCCAGACGACTTGTCTGCAAACCTCATCCCGACACTCAAGATGTACATCATCCCCGCGGACATCCTGCTCAGCGGGGTGGTGCACTGGACATCATCGTGCTGCTGCTCTAGCTCGCCCCGGTCACGACCTTCCTCGAGGGAGTCGGGAGCGACACGGCCATGGACATGTACTTAATCACGCACTCGCCGCTGCTCGCGAGTGCGCTGTTCGATTCCGTGCTCGCGTTCTTAGCGGCGCGAGGCAAGGCAAGGCAAGGCGAATATGTCGACCACGCCGTGCGTCGTCGCAATCCTGATTCCCGCGGTACAAAGGCATAGAAGGGCGACGTAAACCTCCCCAATGTTG
The DNA here is from genome assembly GCA_001895945.1 of Trametes pubescens. Classification (NCBI taxonomy): domain Eukaryota; kingdom Fungi; phylum Basidiomycota; class Agaricomycetes; order Polyporales; family Polyporaceae; genus Trametes; species Trametes pubescens. Next base: position 28,243 of record MNAD01000882.1, read on the forward strand.
CAAAATGCGTCGGGCAGGTCGTGGAGACCCAGCGCACAGTTCAAGCTGGGACAATTGCGGAGTTCGGACACTTCCGTTTCTCTCCCAAAGGCAAAGACCTCCCCCCCAAGTCGTCCTCAGCTCGGTTGGCCGTTTTATGTAAGCATCTGCAGTGGTCTGAAGTTCTCTGTATCTGATGCCTCCATAGCGACCGGTCGCCTCAGCGCAATACTTTCGCGCCTGTAATTGAGTCACTCGCCGTAGAGCAAGACATTGCGTGCACGGTGGCCGCCTTCGCTGCGCGACACATGGCAGTCGGAAATTTGCACTACTTCTTGTCCGACATCATCAAGATTGTCGAGAACGAAGAGCGCGGACTTCTGTCTTTGCACGCCCTGCAGGAGGTGCGCCGTATGTGCCCTAGTGTCTTTCCAGCAGTCTGACTTGTTTGGGGTTAGATCGACACCCACCGCTCGCACGGGCAACTAGAGACCGTCGCGGATGTGATTCTGACGCCGCTACTCGAGAAATCGGAGAGCCAGGAGGAGATGATGCGGAACATTTTGGCTACGTACGTGCCTTGGCAAGCTCACCACAACGTCCCCCTCGCGCTGATCGCCTCAGCTCCATGTGAGTGCTACCCTCCCAACAGAGCCGTTCTATGCTCATACACATATCTCTAGGCTTGCATTGCGGACCTGAACGCCACGAGGGCGACTATGCTATTGGCGATCCGGTATACGTTCGCGGAAAGCTCGAGCTCGTTGACGAGCCGTTCGGCACTATCATCATAAACCTCCTATCGCTATCCTCTGACTCTTACCTGGTGCATATCAAATCTGAGTTTCTGGCCGAGACTGAACCACTTGTGTGCCCTCCGTAGACTGTACGCCGTCTGGCGCTCTCAGCGCTGAACTCTGCCTCTCGGTCGAGATTGCACGTGACCCGAGACCACCTGCCCGCGCCTCCGGCGAGACGTTGGTGAACGCGGACCTCATCTGCACGGTACAGACGGGTCTCAAGGTCGACGACGACCTCGAAGCGTGCAAGACAGCGTATGAGACACTCTACACTCCTGTACACAGCGCAGTTGAGCTAGATGGAAACATTTTACTCATGACCTGCCCACAACGCAACCCGTGCCTGTTGCGACTCGACCTGCACCAGTTCCTGGGACACATCATGGCGGGGCTTACAACACTGTGATGAGATGGATGTGATCTGCAACATGATGCTGTTCGTTCCAGTTCACACATGGGTATACTGAACATCCAATCACAAGTTGTCGTCCCGTGCAATTGCCTGGCTCAGACCTACCTGTCCTGAACGATGGCAAATGCCAGCATAATCTTGAACATTTGAAAGCAGTATCTTCAGTCAGTACAACTGGCTCTGAACCCGTATCCTGTGTATTGCATGGTTGTGGTCCACATCATACTCACTCTGAATTCTACCACGCGGCCCAGTGCTTCTACGTCTCAAGTCTAGTTCTCCTTCGTGATGCGATTAATGCTACTAAAACTGCTAGAAATGAGCAAACCAGAAGCAGTTATTAACAATGCACATACGGCAGCTTGACAGGTTGAGGGCTCCCGTCATCGAGAGTGATAATGACAAACCGCAAACCCTGACATGCCCTGTCAACCTAAACACAGAGTTTTATCTGTCGCAGAGCTCACCTCAATTGTTTCATGCTCCTTAACCGTTCCAGTCCGGGTTTTCCCCCCCTCCAAGAAGAAAACTCTACATTCGATCTGAAAATGACTCGTGAGCCCATATTTCACCATCTTCCAGCATTTCTCTTACTGGAAAGGGGTGTGTGGCAACAAGAGGTGGGATCAAATTGATAGGGTGCATGTGTGCCATGGTGAGTTTGGGTGTACGGGTTGTAGGAGCAGAGTTGAATAGAGGATAGGAATCAGTATGCATGAATCCAGCAAACTCATGCAATCACCTGTGTGAATGCGCTGGCACGGCGTGTACGTCAACTGCGCAGTATGCTGTAATAGGCCACGCCTATTCATTGCACCTATAAGGGTGCTGTAGCCATAGCATCCTGTAAGAGAGCTATCCACTGGTTGGATATATGTGTAATATAATGTGGTATACTGACCAGAAAAAATGCCAGGTTGATAAGACATCTGCCAATTGCGAGCGACATATACTGCAAGCACTCCAATTGGGAGCGGTGTATACTGTAAGCGCTATAAACATAGCGCTTGCAGTATACGCTGCTCGCAATTGGCAGATGTCTTATCAGCCGGGCCTCAACTTAGCAGCTACAGGTACGCACCTGGACTTATATCGGTCTTCTTATGTCAAAAATCGGCCATATCTGATAACTTAATTTCATGAGAGGTCTTGACGGGGGGATGATTTACGTACCACTTTGACGGAAGCTTCGAGTAGTCGTCCGCAGCGTCCGCGACCTGGTGCTTGCACTCGCTATATAAGAGCAAAGCTGAAAACCGATGATGTCAGCACTGCCATGTGGACTACGGCCCATGTGTTACAGGTACCGATCGCCCTCAGGAGCGCTTATCGCCTTTCGGAACATCCAGGAACTCCTACAAGCCATCGAAACTCAGCGCTGGCATTTCAGAGACTTGTTCCCGCTTTAATAGGCCCCCGAGTGGGCACGGGATGATCTGCAGTGTCACACAGACTACAGGAGCTGTTTGTTACAGGCCCAGGGTACCGTTGCGCACATTAGTTAAGGAAGAGCGCCCCGGGGCCGAGGCGGACTCCCCGAGGATACGCCAAAAGCCGAGCGCCACTGCACATGGCCTCAAACCGGCTCTCGGGCCGAAGCTTTGACAAACATCATAGTGTGTGGCAAGGTACCGGTAACTTAATTTGTCGGATGGGTTGGGTAGGTATAGTAGTTTGGTTGGGTAGGTATAGTAGTTTGTCAGATGGTGCCAATGGTAGTCGTAGTCCAGGTTTGCCCGGAGGGCCGTGGTATTCTATGAGAAGAGTTCACGTCACGCGGTTAAGTACGAAGGAGTGACTACACACGTTTTGCCTACAAATGCCCGCATATGAATGCTCACAAGGTCATCCACGACGTGAGCGAGCTAGAAAGGATTTGAGTGAGTGCGCTGTGCCGTAAGGCGACTGTAGGGACGATGACACATACAAACTTAGGCCAGTCTAGCTGCTCTGGAGGAGGGAGGGCGGGGTCCCCGCAAACGCAGTAGAGCCTTCCAGATTGAAGCAGTTCGGTCAGGACGCTCATAGGTGTGTCGTGAGGTAGCCCGGCCGCGTCAAGTATCAGGTTCCCCTCCTTGCCGATGCGGGGTTCTCCCGAGCTTCGTATGTATCCCCACGCTCCCGAGCCCTCCGCGACCCGAAAACCCCATTCCACCGTAGGATGGTGGACGCGCCAGTGGTTGTGCAAGTCCTCGAATGAGAGGTAGTGGGCCTCTACTCCCGGAGAGTGCCCCTCCATAGCACACTTGAAGACCGCGTAGTGCCGTGTCAGTGCCTGGTCAGGAGTGAGGTGTTGCAAGTCCTCCTCCCGGGCGTGTGCTTGCCAGCGGGAAAAACACTCCGCCATTGCTGTGGCTGCGATTTGTTTGGCATTCGCCTTGTATGTTTCAGCTTCCTGCAGGATTTGCACGGTCAATTCCAAAAATTCGTCCCGAATGACGCTACCCTGGCCGTCATTCTCTCGGGACAGCGCCTGGATGCTGGGTAGATAGCGCGCATCGTAGAGGTTGGGGAGGAGGGTACGGTTGGCTTCTGGTAGCCCCTTGACGAAGTCATCGTAATACCCGGAAATCTGGTCCAAACGTTCCTCTGCCCTCGCTTCGAACGCTTCGCGGATCCTGCTCTCCTTCTCTTCCAGGAGAAGAGCCTCTAGTTTAGGCTTGATACTTTTCCAGACTGCGCTCGAAAACACATCAGGGATTCACATAAGTGGCGATTGAATCAGGTACGCACTACGCTTGGTGAGCACCTTGGGCTGATGTATGATTTTCGTCCAGTCCCTAACGTTGGTGTGAGGAAAGTCGTCCTCCGCATATCCTAGATCATTGAGCTTCTCGATAATGCTTGATGAACCGTATTCAGTAAGTAAACTTGTACGACATGATGTACTCCACCAAACCAACCTTGCTTTCCGGACGGCCGTCAGCGCATCCTCATCTTCCTGCTTCCGTTGAGCAACATCAATTTCCCATATCAGCAGGGCGGTCGCATGCTGTGACGATACCCGTCAGTGACACTCTCGTTAGGAGGTCGTAGTAGACATACTTTGTGGAACTTGACGCTGCCGGATGTAAGCACGATAATATCGTCCTCGGTGACAGGCTTTCCGTTCAGTTGTTTTCGATGTTCCACCGCTAGCACGTCCATGCTTTGAAGTTGAGGGAGATAGTATTTGTTTTGAAGTGTGTGGGAGAATGGCTGTTCTAGAACCGCCGCAACGCTTATGTCTGCGACAGCACTCTCAAGTTGCAAACAATATAACGACGAAAATAGGACCATACCGCCGCCCATCTCACAGGGTGTCATAGCCATAACAAGCTTCTGCATAACAGGATTGATTTTCCCGCGTAAGATAGCATCCAGACCTCTCAAGATGCTTATAATATCACTATGTGAGACTATGATGACTAGGTCGTGGATGAAACGTACTTTATCTTATAGCAAGCCTTGCAAAGCCTGATACGGATAGCGTAGTCTACCCAGCAGGAACGAGCAGCGCTGCAAAGCTAGCATACATCACAATCAGCATGATGTAAGTCTCAGAAATCGAGAATACTGACGTTGCATATACGGCAAAACAGAAGCGCGGAGTAAGCGGGTTCACTCAAGTCCTCCGGACACGGTGGGAGACCTTCGACACCGGCTAAACTGGCAATCCACGCGAACCTGCTCTTGGGAGACAGTATGATTGAGCGCAGTCGCTTAGACACTCTAGAGAGGTGCAAGAGGCTCAGAGGGTGCAGATGTGTCGAAATCTATGAACATCGATGATGTTACAGATATGCGGACGTCGGAGATTTCATTATGCTTACCTCGAGGAAGATGTCCACCGGCATATGCATAAGACCCGCTAACCTCCCGGTGTATGCGCGCCCCTTCACGGCACCATGATTGAATTTTTCCCCGGAACCGTCCTTAGGATCCTGTCCGCGGTGCCCGCGGGCACGTTTTTTGGGAGGCGGCGTCGTCCTTTGGTCACTGAATCGTATGGGGCATTCAGAAATAGTATCAGGAGGGCTTTGGTTCCGGAGTAAGACCGCAGACTTACGAATTTCTAGGCATGGAGTGTGTCTGTGATAGAAGGGGTATGGGCATTGGGCGAAGGTGAGAAATAGCACGGACCCGCTTCCTTATGTACGGCAGTAGCCATGACGTATGCGCTCGGACTTTGGTCCCCTTGGTTGTTCTGTCAACGCCGCATTTCACAGCGGCACCGTCACTGAGTGTAACACGGAATCACGGAAGCGTCTAAACCGACTTCTGCCTCTTCTGCTCGGGTCGGGGCTGCAAGTGATACCGATCAACATCAATCAAGTCTGCAGAGATGTAGACAATGTCCTGCTCATGGTTCCCAGGTTGGACGATGTGAAGCTACCGGGTGACAGCTCGGTGCCGCAGAGGTGACGAAGCGCAAGAGAAGGTTGTGGCGTTCCCGGTACGTAGAGGTTTTGTACCTGGCGCATACGTTAGACATAACGGCCGATCTAAAAGGTCTACAAATGTCTCTATGAAGCCAAGTTCCGATTCACGAAGTTTCAGAAATGGTAGGGATTCGGGAAGGGTCCCAACGTTAACATAGACGCTCTGGCAGAGAGTGGGCCGGAAAACCCCGGCTCGTATTCAAGCGCGCGTACATAGCATCTCGATCCGATCGGCGAGTCTGCTCGCCTCTGTACCACTCGATGGCGTACCTCATACAGTGCTTGCTATCTGGTGAACTAACACTATCTCCTTACACCATTCTAGCTGTACGAACAGCCTCCTGTAGTGCCAGGCGACATGTGCCAGCACGCAGACGCTGACACGTTCTGCCACCCATAAGTCCCCGCGCTAGCCCGGGCTACTACAAGCTTGCAATTCGGCGACGAACACGAGACAGCTGCCTTTCTCTACGAAAGCTGGCCTCCAGCTACACCTGTTAATGTATGTCTATGTTTATATTTGGGACTCTGCGATGACCACTGAGCCGGTCATGGTCTTCGGCGTTGCCGGCCTTGTCATTCCTTCCGTCCAACCAACTAACATCGCGTCCGACAGATACAGGATCAAATGTCCAATAGCATCAGAAGTTGGATCCTGCCTTCCGCGAGGTACCGACTCGATATCTCAGTTCCGCTCGAAAAACGCAGCCTCTTGCCATCTTAGAATACATGCATCTCCTTCGAAGTCTTCTCTCGTCGCTGGTCGCTCCCTAGTGTATCCTATCCTGTGCACACCCAAGCCGCACTCAAACTTCGTACGGCAATGCTCCCGCTCTTCCGGCTCATAGGTCATCGATACAATCTCTGGCCACTGATTCGCGGTGCCTATCTGTCTAGATACTAGCCGCTCACATCCGGACCCCCTGACCAGCGTGACGCTTCGATTATGACGCCTATAGGAATCCATTTTCCCATAGGACCATCGACCTGTGCATGTTCATCATCCATCAATGGCTTCGGGCGTATTGGGATTGCGCCTCCGTCCTCACGTTTAAAGCCGTGGCCCCCCTTGTTCCTAGCCTTAGGCCTGCTCGGAGCACCGCCTGCAAAACACCATGGGCTCCGTCTTCCAAAACGCGTTCTACATCGGTAACAACTTCAATACGATACTCTATGGTAAGTGGGGCTCATTTCGTCGTTATCGAGGGACTGGCTGACTCAGGTTTGCCCAGGCATTGAACTCACGGTGTATGTACTGACGATCCGAGCGCTATGCCGCCCTGGACGCCGACCTTGTTTGGGCGACAAGTTCCTCGTCATTTTCAGCACCGTCCTCCTCCTTCTGAACACAATATTCGTCGCCACGGAGGCAGTCTTCGGCGAGGAAATGTGGATCGTGAACGCGGACTACCCCGGCGGGCAGGACGCGTACCTCATCGATTTTGCGTCGGTGTGGTACCAGACGTTCGGCACTGCGGCGTCGATACTGCTGAACCTGCTGAGTGACGCTTTCCTGGTATGCCTACACGTTGCATTACACGCACTGTATTCTGACATTCAACTCGCTCAGATATACCGGTGCTATATCGTCTGGGCGGACGTGCGCATCGTCCTCTTCCCGAGTGTCCTCTTCCTCGCCACATTCGGTACGTTTCCCTCCCCTCTCGCCTCCCTTCCAGACCTTTACCCCCATCCTCTCGCGACGTAGCCCTCGGTATTTCGCAGCTCGTCGCCTCCGGCATCCCGCACGCAGACTACTTTGCCGGGTTCGCGCAGAAACTCGGCACGGCGTACACAAGCACAATCATCGCACTCGAGATTATCGTCACCGCGCTCATCTACGTACGCCTTCTCCGTCTTGCGCGCACGTGCGGCAGCAGCGCGGCCGCGCGCAGATACACGAGCGGCGCTGCGATCTTCATCGAGTCGATGGCGCTGAGCACGCTGTGCGGGATTGCGTATCTGGTGCCGTACGCGATGGGCAGCGACATTTCGATCTTCTTCCTCAGCATTTATGTGATGAGCACAGTGCGTTCTTTACCCTGTACGGCTCGAATGGCGCGCATAAACTCACTGACCTGCACAGTGCCTCGCCCCGATGCTCATCATCTTGCGCATGACGTCCGGCCGTGCGTGGACGCGCCATACGACCGACACGATCCTCACGACTACCTTGGGCTCTGAGTACCCTACGGCTACAGACACGGCCCGCACCTTCGGCGGCGACGCCACTACTACTGCGATCGGAAAAGACGAGGAGGCGGGGTACTCCCCGACAGACGCGGAACCGAGGCGTTGAAATCTTCTCGCCGAGTTGTCGGAGGAACTACATGGTTTCTTGTTGATGTCCCCCGCGGCACAGGTGGATGAGATACGACGGGTGAATGATACGGGTGTATTTACGACTTCATTGAATGTGCGATACGACATTCCGGGAACCCAGAGAACTACTGGGGATCATCAAGGCACGAACCTACACATTTCCAAGAGCAGGGCTTTGTGGGGGCTGTCGAACAACTTGGAGGCAAGTTGTTAATCCTCACCCCAGTGCATGCCGTAGATAACACTAACAATAATACCTCACGCTGTAAGCCGAGGTCACCACAACCGGGAAGAGCTCACGATCCGTAAGCACGCTTTTGGGGGAACATTCTGAGATCATCATCATACCTCATTGATACGCTGTAATCTTAGGATGAGTGGTTGCCGCCGTAGTTAACGTTCGCCCGCAGGCGTTCTGTGCCACCATGAGGCCTGATGACTCAAATGTGGCTATCCGACATTGTGGGATTGCGTCGACATGAAGCAAATATACCACCGAGAGCATCCCCTCAGCGTGGAGGGTCCGAATGTCGATGCGAAGACAACCTGGACAGATGAGCAGGAGCCGCCAGCACCGCGCTGCGATCCGTCAACGTCGTCTTAACCTTGCCTACACTGGCTGAACGCACAGGTGCCGAAGCAGCCGGACTTCGCTGCTCAGACCAGGCAGATCTTGCTCGGCGCGCAGACGAAGGACTGGATGTCTGCGCACGTATGCACGTTCTGGCAGCCTCCGTCCTGATCTGTCAGCGTGAAGGCTTCTCCACCCGCGGGACACCGTGTGTCTAGGAACAGTGTCATGCAGTGGCCCGGGGAGCCTGACCCCGGGTCGACCTACACCAGATCTCCTTCAGTGCGGCCATGCGACCGTTCGCACAAGCCGACAATACCCATGACGGACGAGATCTGGATGATGCGCCCGCCCTTCCCCGGCGCGTTCACATCCCGGAAGAACTTGACCGCCTCCTGCATGACGTGCACCGACCCCCAGAAATTCACCTCGAACAGGGCGCGCGCGACGTCGTCGGGCGTACTCTCTACCTCGCCAAGTACGGCATAGCCGGCGTTGCTGACGACGACGTTAAGGCGGCCGAAGACCTCCTGGGTCTTCTCGAAAGCGGCGATGATGTCGCTGTGGACGGACACATCCACCTTGAGGACGAGGAGGCGGTCGGCGGGGTATTGAGTCTGGAGGTCGGCAAGGACCTCGGGCTTGCGGAGCGTGGCGACGGCGATGTCGCCCTTGCTAAGGACATGGCGGACGAGCTCGAGGCCCAAGCCAGACGAGCAGCCAGTAACTGTACAAGCTGTTGTGAGTTTCGCGTCCACCACACCGACCCTGACGCGGCTGACTGAACCAAACTCGCGGAGAAGACATTCCAATGATTGCTAAAGGTGTGAGAGGGCGACGATGTTGAAGAGGGGTGTTGTTCGTCCTATTCTGTTCGTACAGCTACTTATATCATGCGCACTCGCTCAGGCCACCGCTTATGGAGTTCTGCAGGAATCCATGGACACTGGAGCTTACCAACGAGTCTAAGTGAATTTGCATTGGTGCCTACCGGCACGCCGATTGCTTAGCCCCCTTCCCGCCATAGTCCCCGAGACGACAGCGACGTTGTACTCATATCCGACCACCCCTCATTATCAAATGCGTGCGCTCGTTCATCGGCAACAACAAATTGCACAGCTCGGCCCACCTCCCCAATCAATATAGTGCTTATTTTTGATGCCCGCGGGAGGCAAGAGCTGAGTTGCCGGACACCTCCACCCTCCAAGAAAGGTCGACTCCGTACCGATTATGGACGAACAGACTCCGTATACGGGCTGCATAAACACACCATCGTTTAGACGAGTTGTAGGTCGCGACGCTACCGCTACCACTGTGGGCGCCCCAAGATTCTGCGTGAAGCATGCATCCCGTGCGTCTGGCATCCCGCCGACACAAGCAAGCCGTAGTTCACCGCCGGTATCGGAGAGGACAGCACAAACGCTGGCGTCCGCGCTAGTACTGGTGAGTACGACCTCAGGGGCTCGACCTCCGGGACCGGCGTATTGAACACTTGATGCTGACTCCCTCTTACAGATTAACCTCGGGCTTCGCCCGAAGGTACGTCAGGCTACTCGGACTCGGAGAGGGAAGCACGCGCTGAAAGCTGCGACTATCTAGTGACTTTGGGCTCCCGTATCTTGCAACATATGTCGATACTTATCTCTGATCTAAATAAGCCTTAATAAGGTCTGTTCCAAAGACCTTACCTTGTGTTTCGAAAGACCTGGAATGGGCGGGCCCCTGAAGTTTGAACAAGCGCCCGAAGGTTTGCACGGCAAAATCGAATGTGTCTCCGATGGGCTTCCATATCCGTTATACGATCAAATACCGCTGTAACATGTGCAGTTCTGTGTCAAATTCACAGTACGAATATTTGTGGCCCCCAAAACTTCGAAGACAATGTTGTGGAGGCACGTGACCAACGCCCGCGTAGCAAATTTATGTTTTCCCGATTCGGAAGAGCGGCGAAGGTGGCAAAAAGTTTGCCTTATTTCCTATAGCCCACCGCGAGGGTCGAACTCGCAGCCTTCAGATAACCAATACAACCAGTTATAAGAGTCTGACGCTCTATCCGATTGAGCTAGGCGGGCGGCGACAATGACGATGTTCTGCCAAAACTATGGTGCC
>MNAD01000883.1:0-22354 GCA_001895945.1 Trametes pubescens
GAGCCACTTCAGTGAACCCATCTAGACATTTTGGACTAGGTAGTAACCCCTTATCTAGATAGCATCTAGTTACCTTTGCAGCCTTGAGGGTGTATATCTAGTTATGGTTCAAGTTACTTTCATGTCATGTCATAACTAGATACAAATATCCCTATGTTGTGTACAATCATTCATATGGCAGAGAATCACTAACTAGATACATGTGATGACTAGACATTAATGACTAGACATTGATAACTAGATACATCTTCAACTAGATATCATGTTGGCAAGGACACAACTAGATACATGCACTAACTAGACACTCAGTAAGGGGTGGGGATATGAACATGGCCCCCGAGCTGGGAACGGACTCACACATCAATCCGAGAGATCAATGACATCATCTGGGTCATATGCAACCTTTCTGGGTGTGGCCTTACGGGTAGAGGTGCTCGATGCAGCAGGCTTGGTTGGCCATTGTGGCGGACCTATATTACCTATAGTGAAGTGAGAAACATGTCAATGAGCATATGGCGAGGTGACATACCAACATGAGCAGCCAATCCAGGAAGGTTAGTGACACCCCACTTGACCCACACTAACTCTTCGCCGCTGTCTAAGAGCAGTGCGATGAAGTCGAGTTTGTCGTAGTGAGTGAACACCCAACCATTGGTCCGCCTGGACTGATAGGCTATCTTGGCACGATGTCCTAAAGCGAAGGGTTCGAAGATCTGCTGAGGTCCTATGCCAAGTCCGGGTGGGAAGTCGAACTGGAATGTCAAGGCTGGAGCCCCGTCCTAGTCAAGTTTTAGTACAGGAACATGCAAATCCACTCGTTGATATGACATACCTCAATGTACGCATGCACGATCCAAAAGGGTATGCGTGATGCGACCACGCCGTCTGTGGCTATCCTTGATGGGCGCACTGGAGACCGAGCCGTCTCCACCGCATCGGAGTCAGTGGAATGTAGTGCAAACGGGATTGCTTCAAGGTGTCGTCGAGTTGGCTGAATGTTGAACGCGAGATGTGTATGTGTGACATACCTTCAATGTCACCATCAAATCCATCGTCATCGAGCTCATGTTTGGCCTCCGCTTCCATAGAGTCCGACTCGGAGTTGTAGTGGTCTTCCTCCACGTTCGAGTCGAGCGTGCGATGGTGTCCGAGCGACCTACGGGCTTCGTCCATGGCGCCCTGGAGGATGCGCCTTGCCAGTTGCTTCTCGAGTCGAGCCGCTTTGCGAGCCGCTTTGCGCTCTTCTTCGCATATGGCGCGTTTGTCTCGGAGTAGGCACAGGTCTGCATTGGACAGGGCCTCTGTCACATACTGTGGCCGGTTGTGCAGACTACACATCTTCTCCTGGCACTACGATGCTGCATTAGAACCACATACATATGTGAGGATAGCCACATACCCGTACGAAGTACCGTCCATCATCTGAATTCTCGCGGAGATACTGAAGTTGCTTGCCGGAGGCCTTGTGGCTGCAGACCCGAGGACAACGTGGCTGCTGATCTGCGAGACACTTGGCGAAATTCTTGAAGGCTAGGCGATGTGGATCTTGTGTATCCTTGGTCTTCGTAGGACTGAGAAGAGCTGCCGCGTCCCGTGCAAGTGAAGAGCGAGTGCGTCTAGCAGGGGAGGTGGCTCGTTGTCTGGCCATGACGAGCTTGAGGAGATGACTGAAGAGAGTAAAGGGGAATTCAGTGAAACAACCAAGTCGGAGCGGAGGTTGAGCTTTATGACGGACATTGAGAGCGGAACCACAATAGACGGTTCCGGAACCCAGCCACATAGGAGCACCATTGTTGACTAGCCAAGCACGGATGCGCTACTCACCACAACTTAGCCACTGCCAGCCGCCGTCTGGGTGACGCTACAGGTTGACTACCGCCTGAAGTAGAAAGAAAACGAAAACGGTACTATGTACATAGTATGCTTGATGCTACATATCATGCACGACGCCTGCTTGCCCTCACCGGCCTTGCTGTGGTCGCTTTAGCCTTGGATCTAGTTACACGGCCTTCGGAGGCACCCATACTGATCGGTGTAGCCGGGATAGTAGGGCGAGTACGCTTGCGCGAAGCACGGACATTCCTGGAAGAACAATGCATGAGAATCTTAGCAACCACAAGTATGGAGATACGTACACTTCCGGGATCTTAGCGTCTGCTGCCTTGCGCTTCCGAGGTGCCTTGGCATGATGATCTTGCGCGTCTGGTGTTCCACCAGAAGCTGTTTGAGCTGGGCTTTCTTCACAATCAGCAGAAGGCGGGGGCGTCGACTCTCGATTCACGTCAAGGTCCTCTCCCTGCTCCTCTACCAACTTCTCCGCTGGAGGACTATTCACGCGAGACTCGGTATCATGTCGGTATGGCTGGGACAGCTCCAAAGCGGCTGCCTGCTCGGCATTCTTGACCGAAGAAGGGGAACATGGCGAGACCGAACGTGAAGGTACATGCATCACGGCCCCAAGTGGCGCAGACGAGGCCGGTGACGCACGTGCAGGCGGAGAGGCCGCGGTGGCTTTACTAAACGGCGCAGGGGCGGCGGGAGACGAACTCGCATGCAGAGGGGCCGAGATCATGTCGTCGGATGGCACAGGAGATGCGGGAGACGGGCTCGGTGGATCGCCGGGTGCGGTTGTTGCTCTAGCAGGAGGAGAAGGCAGAGACGGCGTAGCAGGACGCGACAGAGTCGTGGGAAGCGAAGGCGCATCAGGATGAGACAGCGGTGCCATGTATGGCGACGCTCGAGCGTGCGGAGCTACCGCTGGGTACCGTGCCGTGATCCACTCGTCGAATACTTCGTGAAACTCGCCCACGCTGTCTCTTGTCAACAGCGGTAGTATATCATTCGGCCCATCTTCCTCGCTCGAAAGCCTGTATGGAATTTAGTACTGCGAGCGCACGAGCCTAAATATAACTTACATCCACTTCCTTGGCTTCCCGTTCCCGTCCAGACCTCCAAAAGCCACAAGAATTGATGTTTCCGTCTTTGCTGCGAGCGCAGTGATGTACTTGTGGATGGTGTATTGAAGATCGGCAATGACACTGCATAGTACGTGTAAGCTTCTACATGTGTACGCAGGCCACAAGGCTTAGGGCCTACCGTTCACGATCCACTACCATGGAGCTCTCTGCGGCTTCGGCTTGCCTTTCAGCGCGAGCGGCAGCGGTGTTCTCTTTATCTTTGCGTGAATCCTCTTCATACTGAGCGTATTCGTTTGCCTCCTTCGCATGTTCGATGGCTTCGCTGTATGCCGTATTGATCGCAATCTGCACCTTACCGGGATCTCGGATGTCCCGCTTCCTGAGCTCCTCCCGAGTCTCCTTCGCAATCTTGGGGTTTGCGGCCATGAAGAAGTCTCGAGCACTCCGCGCCCGCACTCTGCCTTCGCCGGCCGCACGTGCGTCGAGGAGGTCAATTGACACCGGCACGATGGGTTGCTGTACGGATGAGGCGATTGCGGCCCAGTGGTTACACACCCACTTGAGAACTTGCTAGGGGCTCGTTAGCACATGATCTCCTGTAGCCAAATCGTCGACGCACGTTTTCACGCTTCGCAGTGCGCTCTAATGCTTCGTCCGAGGTCTCCATGCGTTTCCTCTTGGGGTCGTAAAATGTGACATCGCGGGGAAACTCGGCGGTAAAGTCTTCGGCGATCTTCACGCCGACACTGCGTACGCTCGTCTCCGGGGCCTTCGTGGTAGTGGCCAGTTCTACACGTTTGCGGAGCCAAGTGGCTTGGTCAATGCCGCGGTCTGCATCGATCATGAGCCATTGGGGGCCGGGAGCCATGTCGAGAAAAATGTTGGTAGGGTGAGTACACTGGAAGATGGCGAGTATGGGTCGTAGGAGGTAAGGATATCATACCAGTCAAGTTTATATACTAGTGGCTGATTAGCTATTGTGCAAAACAATGGAGTGCCGAAATACCATTGTTGGTGTGGCTAAAACGGTGAGTGCTTGGTCGTTAGCGTGCGCAGTATGAATATCCATTTCTCAGTAATGTACAGATAGAAGTATCTATATGAACTGTATACATAGGTAGGCTAGCAACTAAGAGTGAAAATTCTACGAGGCGTCGAGGACGGCCGCTTGTGAACAAGAGGAAGATGAGCTTGGGACATGTTCGAGCATAGACGGCGCCGGGTGCACAGGGGAGATAGGTAAACGTCCGTACTTGTCGGCAAAACACCGCACGTAGAACTCGAGTGCCCTCTCTTCGATCCTGACGAACTGGTCAATGTCCGTACACGAGGTCAAGGTTGTGCACCAAGGCCAGAGGTCCTGCGGGAAGTCCGGCCACCGAGACATGACGACCAAGAATGCTTCGAACATCTCGCGACGATTTGCCCAGCTGTGCGAAGAGGGCGCTGTCCAGCTGTCTGTCACCTCTCCATGCTCGACGTCGGGGAAGACACTTAATGCTCCGCTGGAGCCCCACACGCCGGCAATCACATCGCCGCGCTCCCATTGAAAGAACGTGTTGTTGTCGAGCACCCCTCCCAGGATCTCGCGGTCGAGGTCGCGCAGTTCGCATCGGAAGTTCAGTTCGTGGAGTTCCCATAAGACGGAGGCGCGAAGCTTCGCGTCGGCGGCGACATCAGAAGCTGACACGACCTGCGAGGCCCACTCCACGGTGCAGGTTGGCTCATAGGACGGCAGACTCCCGGCCCCGGCGAACAGCTTGCGCAGTTCGAGTTTCCGCTCATGAGCGGCCTTCTGAGCTTGAGTGTATACATTGCTCGCTGTCGCATCATGATCGCCGTCTGCTGGGACCGTGTAGTCTCCCCAGAGTGCGTTCCGCCATTCGCTGAGACGCATGGGAGAGCCGTCAATCGTGATGTCGACGAGACGCTGTCGACAAAATGTGCGAATGCGGATCCAGTTGTGCAGGTAGCGTGTGGACTTGGGGTCGTCTGGGGCGAATAGGTATGGCGGCGGAAAATAGTAGACAGCAGCATTAGTGGGGGGATCAGGGAGAGAGCCGACAGCTGCTAGGGCTCGTGCCCACGGAGCGGGTGGTTGAGGATGTTGCGGAGGCGGAAGGGCGTGAACGAACGCTGGGTGCGGGTCACGAGCCTTCTTCTTGGCTCCCCGAGCGCCGCGTCGAGCGCTGGCTTTCTTCTTAGACTTGTCCGACGTCTTTGCGGGAAGCTCCGGATCTGCACCCTTAGCGCGTTTCGTCGAGGACTCGCCAGTCCCGGATGCACGGGGTATAGCAGGCAACGATGATGACGGCGGCGGAAGCATGCGGGGGAGGGTGGCGGACGCGAAGAGGTAAGACGAATGCAATACCATCGGGGCAGGCCATTTGGAGGGATCCTGCCACACTCCCGTTGGATCGTACTTCGCCCGTTCGAGTGCGGGGAATGCGGGCTCAAGTTCCAAGGCCGATGATATTGGGACGAACTCGGTGACGACGGACCTGATACAGATATCGGTGGTGTAGTTCTGAAACAACCAGAAAGGCACTCCAACGCGGAAGAACTCAGACGCGGTGGCCGCGTTGTTCAGGAAACCTCCACGAACGTCGAGAGTGACCGGTGTAAAGTGAAAGGGGTCCCGCAGGGCCGGTCGCACAACTTCGAGGTACGTGCTGAAGCCGGAGAGCTCCAGAACGAGACGTTGGACATGGGCAGTGACGGCGACGGTGTGGAGGAATGATCCAGGAATGCGCTCAAGGCGCTGCAAGGCGTTGCGAAGAAGATTGCTGAGGTGATAGCCATGCCGTTTGCGCTCCTCCACACTGGGATCCCCCGCACGCAGGAAACGGTCGATGGCGCGCTCTGCTTCATAGGTCAATCCCTGCAGCACGCGTGCGCGGAGATACCCATAGTTGCGCGGCCAGATATTCTCAGGGGTCTCGAAGTCCGAGGGCGACAAGCTCTGCCAGATGGGATAACCAGGACCAAATCCGCTGGGATCAGCACAGCGCGGAATGCACATGTGGTGCACGATATCAGGATGGTATTGTTGCGGCCATTTACTGTATTCCTGCGGGCCCCAAAAGCCGTCCTTGCGAGTGACGATGCGCTGACCGGCGATGCGAGGGAATTGCGGGATGTAGAAGGAGTTTGGGCTGGTAATGACTGCGTTGAGCCCGCCGAAATCGATAGCGACCTGCGCATCGGTTTCAGTGAAGGATCCTAATTGATACGTCAGTTAAATCATACAACACTGAGATACCGACGCATACCTGTCCCGATACCGTTGGGCTTCAACCCCAGAACTTGCTTGGGCTTGGTTGAATCCTCCACGCCGGCTACGTACTGCACGCGCGGTCAATTACAGGGAAATTAGTTCTATTATACTGATTCACTAACCAACTCCTGCCAGGTTGGCATCGTGTATCCTGGTGCTCAGATATGGGGACACGCGTGATATTCTGATACGAGGCGTGAGCGTGCCAGAGCTCCGAGAGCCTGGGGCGGACATACCAAAACTGATCGCACAATGCTACACTATGATTTACAACGTATACCCTGATATGTATATGTACCTCTACTCCTACTCCGTCCAAGGAATGCCCACGATGGTGAGGGTGAGGCCCTTCAGAGGCGATTGCCGATGAGCGCGATGCAGCAGGAGTGTCCTCCGCGCAAAGCAAAGTGCCGGGTGAATGGAGAGCTTAAGCCGTCCACTCGAACCCGGGTCTTGACGTAGTGTCCAGGGGAGGGGTGATGTTGAGCGAGCAAGAGCACGCGAGTGAGAGAGAGGGCGAAAGGCGACTGATGTTGGCGGCGGTAAGGTGAGGGCGATAAGGTTGGCCAGATAGCAGCCGCCTCCCATATCGAGACGACACGTTCGGGACATTCCGACTCCCCGACTCCCGAGAAAGTCGGGCTGGCGCTGCGGTCCGAGAAAGTCGGACTGCAGCGGTCGACGTCATCCGTCTCGATATAGCAGCATGTGGCTGTCGAAAACCTTAAACCTTCGCCTTCTGCGAATCGCCAGCCTCCTCTTTGTGCTCGCCGCCGTCCTCCGATCTGCGCTCGCTGTACATCCTGTTCTGTGGCCTCGCCGACGTCCACTCTGCCTCCGCCAAACATAGCAACCTTTGCACTCTATTTCAGACGCTCTGACTCGTGCTCTGTCGCGGTTCGCCGACCTCTCTGCCGCCACCAACATCAGTCGCCCTTCACCCGTCCTTCGCCCTTCGCTCTCGCCCTACGCTATCGCCCTTCGCTCTCGCCTTTCGCTATCGCCCTTCGCTCTCAACCTATCTCTCATTTTCCTTTGCGCGCTCGCTCTCGTGCGGGCAACCATTCATGGCAATGATTGACTTGATCAATCAGCTCACGGGATAGTAAGTCAATAGTCAGTCTCGCTCTACACTACAACCTGACTACCTCTCCTAGCATTGTCCCTCTACCAACTCGCTAGCTGAACACCCATCCCCCTAGCCACATCGATATGCTCGCTGATGTGAACGCCATAAGGTCTTCACTCGGCGAGCAGGGACCGAGGCGCTCCCGCTTCGGCGGTTGAGACCTTGGCTCCTATCGTCCTTTGCCATCGCCTGACACCACCTACCGATCGTTGACTGCACGGCTGCCACATGTACCCGGGATTAGTATAATGCCCGCATAATAGAACAATGGAGTACGCTTTAGAACTAGAATATGGAGACCCGTGTGTCGCCCGGCAGCTCTTTGTCTGATGTGGGTAGAGGCGGCCACACGTCTCTTTGTCGCCACACTGCTCTATTATCAACTGCTCAGCCGGCGAGCTTTTACACCCCCGCATCTTCCTCTCCTACTACAAGTCCCCCTCGCGTTCTCCGTCTGCGCCCCACGCCATCCGTCGCATCCTCCGTCACACGCCGGTCGTTCTCCTCTCGTGTTGCCGTCAGCAGCATGGCTCGCAAACACAAGCGCACTTTCATCCCGAAAGCAGGCGAGGAGATACCACGTGGAGTGCCCACAGAGGTCGTTACACCCCGTCACCGACATGTCGAATACCTGTCACCCAGGAAGACAGCCGTCTTCAAGCACTTCGAAGCCATGCCGCCGCCGCCCCCGGAGCTCACCGCGCTTGCCCCATCAACAGCCACGGCTCACTCCGCACTGGATGGCGACTCATTTCCTCCGACGGAGCCTGATGACATGGACGTCGTACCCGAGTTAGAGGTACCCCTCGATTCCGATGAGGACAGCGAGGGTCGTCCGACGGCGAAGGCAAACAACACGATTGTAGGTCGCCTTTCAGAGTAACTTTCAGAGTAACATGAACCATACTGATATGTCGCGCTTTAGCCACCTAGCGCGTACATGGCGGAATATCTCAAGGGCTGGGCGCAAAAGCTCTTGAACGTTTTCCGACGCCGAGAGGCAGATCCTAACATAGGGCGGCTATGCCCCGACTGTCGCGAGCAACGGGCGCTATACCGTTGTATCGAGTGCGATCAGCGTCCGGTTTTCTGTGTTGAATGTCTAGTCAAAGCACACAAGCATAACAGCCTCCACCGCGTGGAGAGATGGAGCGGGACTCACTTTGAACGAACATCACTCAGCAAACTAGGCCTGGTCGTTCACTTGGAACACCGCGGGCAGCGCTGTCCCTATGCTTCTCGCTCTGCAAAGCCCGTACCACTCACCGTTGTTCATACGAACGGCATGCACACGGTTCGAGTTCAATACTGTCGATGTCCCAATGTCGACGCCGACCCTCTACAGCTCTGGCAAGCGGGCTGGTGGCCAGGTACCTTCAAGCGGACGCGGACAGTCTTCACCTACCACGTCCTGAAGTTGTACGACCGGCTTACCTTGCAAGCCAAAACCTCAGCGCAGGACTTCATTGCCACACTCCGGAGACTCACCAACCACGCGTTCCCGAGAGAAGTCAAGGTTAGTAGAACATCTTCACTGCAGTGCCAGAAACTAACGTAGACATCGTAGGACCGCTACCGAGAGTTCATGACGTCGCACCGAGAATTCCAGCACCTTCAGACACTCCGTCGTTTCGGGCTCGACGTAGCGGACAAACTGCCTGAAGGGTCAGTCGCAGTGCTCTGTCCGGCATGCCCGCAATTGTCGATCAATATGGATCTGGACTGGGAAACTCGCCCGCAGACGGAGTGGTACAAGGACGCCCTCTTCTTTGCGAAGGACGGCAACTTCGTACTTAGCCAACATGACAAAAAATTCGACCCCAAGGATGTCTCCCTTTTCGATGGTGCCGCATACTTCCCAGACAATGCTGAGTATCAAGATTTCCTGAAAGGCTCCAAGGACGATGCCGACCTCGACTGCGAAGTACGTATACTAGCTTTTTCCGATGCTCCGAATTCTCACCTATCTAATACTCGTAGACGGAAACATGTAGCGAATTCAAGGCGGGCAAGACGCGTTACACAGGAAAAGCTATATCTGGGGTGATCACACTTTGCTGTGCTCGGCATGGTTTCGCGCTGCCGTGCGGTACCGTTGATATGACCGAGGGAGAAAAGTGCGTCAGACTGGTACTTGAACACTTGATGGTGCTGATATGCGTCACGGATCAGATACAAGCATGTCGACTGGGCCACGACACACTCAGTCAAATTCTGGCGGTATCTCAAGCGAGTGTACTCATCTTACGATATCAACTGCATCTACGGCAATAACTGGCCCAAACGGCTGGCGAAGATGACCGGTGTCGATAAGATCTGGCCACATATTGTCCGCTGCGTACCCAAGTGGCACCTCAACGCGCACACCGGTATCTGTCGATGGCTGAACTCCTTCTACTTCACCCCCGGCTCTGGCCAAACAGACGGTGAGGAGCCCGAGCGTCGGTGGTCCATCTTGAATTCTATTGGCCGCATCGTGCGCGAGATGACAGGCGGCCACCGCCAAGACATCTTGAACATGCACTATTCAGACTATAACATTCAGAAGATGTTCGGCCTCGGTGCGTACCCTATCTTACAGCGACTCTATCATAACTGAACATGCATGATCGTAGCCCTGCAGCTCAAGAAGAAGCTCGATGATGCTATCAAGTCATCTGCCTTGAACAACTCACAGCTCGAGGGACTCGAGGAGACCGCTCGTCTGAAGCGCATGCCCCTCAACGAATGGAAGGCTGAGGAGGATAGGTTTGCACGCCATATCATGGATCCACTCGTCACCAAGAAGTCAATGAAGAACCCGTACGAACCTCTGCCGGACAATGGTAAATACCTGATGAATTTGCATGCCACTTACTAACTGATCTAGCACAGAGCCTACCCTCAAAGACATCAACGATAAGTGGGATTACAAGCCACCAGCTGTTCAAAAGGCGAAGAAGCGCCGCACTCGCGCCGATGTAGAGACAGAAGAAAGTACGAGCGTTATCTCGACACTGGGTAGCCTGTTCCTCTCGGTGATTGACATCGAGCGTGACCAGTAAGTGTCCTCTGATTGCGGTCAATGCGGAATTCATTGAAACATTATCGTAGACGTCTTCTGAAGGCTCTCATAGCAAATCAAGGCTCACTGGATGCCATTCAGGACGCACGCGACGACATTGAGCACCAGATCAACGAATGGTTTCAGCAACACAACATACTCCTTGGCACCACAATAAACGAGTTGAAAACCGAACTCACCAGTATTCCGGCTGCATCCTGGCCTGTACGTGGAGATGGAACACCCGAGGACGTCGCTCTCCCCGTCCCGAGTACCTATCCTCTGACAGCACGTAATCATCCACGGTTTGCTATGGCAGTGGCGGCTGAGCGTGACATCCGACGCGCCCAAGCAAGCGATGCACTTCGTGAACTGCGTTACAAGCTCGGCCTGAAGAGCTTCCTGTTCAACTCGACGGCAGGGGCCTTTGGGCAAGTCAACAAGACGCGTAACCAGAAGACGATGCACAAGACTAACGAGGATATCCGTCAATACCGAGAAGAATATGAACTGGCTCGTTCTCGCTTGTACTTGATTGCTGAACCAACTGACAAGGCTGAGTACCCGCCACTCACAGCAGATGACTGCGTGCAGCTCAACCTCTATCACGCGCAGGAGAAGCCGGGGATGAAAAGGAAAGAGGTATCGTGGATTTGGCGCGACAAGAGGTACCAAGGCGAGAAGGCCAATCAGTACACGTCGGAAGGTACGCTACTTCAGCCTCGCGCAGGTTCCGAGTCTGCCCTAATGATGTGTTTAGCGGCACGTATTGAGTGGTTCCGGGCTAGCGCAAGGCGAACACGATGGGCTGAAGAGCTTGAACTTGTGAAGGAGGAGGTGCGACGCATGCAGCGCTTTTACTTGTACTACCATCAACGGTGGACAGCGCGTGCAAGTGTCTCACCGGGTGGGACTTGGTCAGAGAAAGGTGCAGCAGCCTATGCTGCACGGTGAGTGATCTTGTATTGTAAATGTTTGTTTTGACCTTGCTGATTTTCACCACAGGCAAGCAGCGATGTTTTGGAAGCTCCTGACTGATGCACAGAACATAATGCCGCAGGAATTGCACATTCATATGTAGTCTACAGCGCACTGGATGTATATCTAGTTATCCTTTATCTAGTAACCTCACCACCCCATCTCTATCTAGTTGGTGAGCATGTCTGGTGATCTGACTAGTTATCAGCAGTATCTAGATATGAGGTATGTCTGAAGTACTGCACATTATCACAACATAGAACAACTAGATACCATAGCTAGATAGACCTATGACTTGATGACTAGAAGGTATGATTGTCTAGATAGGGTACACTAAGTAGTCAAATATATCTAGATGGGTTCACTGAATGTATACATTACATTTGGCAAGCTTCTGGGAGTATACTGCAGTACACGAGAGCCGGAGGCTGCTTCCCTTACCGTTTGAAATGCGCAAGAGGGTAATCGGTCCACCTGTCAGGTACAAAGCATACACGGCCACAGCGGGCTATGTCTACATCCCCGCAATCATACGCTCCAATTCCTTCGCAAGCTCTCCGGACGTGGCACGCGCAGTCGCCTGCGTCACCACCTTTATAGATTCCGCCGCCTCCGTCCACGCCTTCTGCAGCTCCCCCACGAGCCGGAGCGGGATCGCTTCCACCGCGCCGTCGCCAAGCGCGCGCGCGTCCTCTTCCCCGACGACGAGCACCCCACTCGGCCGCACGCGGTGCCCCGCCATTGACAGAACGACAGTCCGGATGGGCGGCGCGGCGGCGCGGATGCGGCACGCGAGCTCAGCGAAGTCGAGTGCGAGGAGCTGCGCCTCCGCGGGCCACAGCGGGTCGCGCGTGAAGTACGACTGGGCGCTCTTGAGGTCGGGGCGGTTCTCGTTCAGGATGGGGAACTGCAGTCCTGTGCAGCAGATGTGGAGCCCGAGTGTGTGGAGCGATAGGCCGCGGATGGTGTCGATCAGCATGTCCTTCAAGGGCGGAATGTGTGAGTTTATCTGGCGAAACTAAGAGCGGAGGCGGAAGGCGGTCAACTCACCAGTGCGAGGGAGATGTCGATCTCAGCTGGAGGAACGTGGAGCGCGGGCGCGAGGGAGAGGTCGAGGCTTCGTAGGGCTGCAACGCTGGGGCCGCTCATCGCCTCGCCGAAAGAGCCATTGTAGAGCACCGACACGTCGACCATATCGACATGGATGTACGCGGGCTGCGCCGGTGTCATGACGGCGTGGAACATCGGCACGTCGATGTCATTGGACGCCGTCGGGGTGATGAGGAGCTGCTTCACCAGGCACGACAGTCCCAAGAGGTAGAGGTCCATGAGGGTTCCGTTGACCCTCTCGAGCGCGTTCCAGGACCCGTGGCGCAACTGAAGCGACTCGTTCTTCGCGCGGTGAAGGTCGAATGCGTCTGGGAGTGCGTTGAGCCTCTTAATTTCTTTCGGGTCGGTCTTCACGAGGAGAGAGGCAAGGTTCGGGAAGGCGCGAGCGTAGTGGTGCGTCTGCGGAAGTTCGTTGTCGAGCAAGTTCAACGTGGTAAGGTGCGGGTACCGCTCGGTGTACAGGACGTTAGGCGGGGAGCCGGTGATACACCAGTCGACAGTGAGATCGTTGAGCGTCGCCTGGCTGTTACGTAGGAGATATATAGGGTTTCGGTATCGTCGGATGTCGTGGTTCCCTCCCAGTACGTCCCCGTCGGGTTGGTACACTCCACCTTCGTCGTCTTCTTCATCTTCATCTTGAGGAGGGATCTCGGTCATGCAGAGTACGACCCTATTGAACGTCGCCTGCGCAGATCTGAGCATCCTTGAAGTGGTGAGGTCGACGCCGACGAGCTCCAGCTCATCAATGTGTGCCAACGCAGCGAAGGCGACAGGGAGCTTAGGGCTAGAATCGAAGAACGCCTCAGCATCCGCGACGTGCAGGATGTCGAGTTTGATCATCGAGCCGAAACGGTGAAGGAAGTCCACGAGAAGTTGGGCGACTGGTGCGGAGAGTGCGCCGATCGACATGGAAATCCCCTTCAGGAACTTAACGCGATAGGGGGCTTCGGCAGACAGGAACAAGATGAATGACTTCAGCGCCCGCTCGCTCTCCAACATGACAATTGGCGAGATAAGCAGCTTGGGGCCGTGGTGGTAGAGCTCGCGCGAAATCCGCATCAGTTGACAGATGGTAGACGCTTCGGAGAAGTTCATTATGTTCAGGAGAACGTCAATATTGAAGCTGAGAGGGCGCACGCCCGGACGCAGAGACATCTGCACAAGCGCGTGGATGGCAGTGAGCACGAGAAAAGATACATCATGAGGATATGTATAGACATACCTCGAGTGCGGCTAATAAAACAGGTTACGCGTGTTGTTAGACCACGGTGTGATGGCGAGGCCCGTGCGACGGTGGTGGTAGCAGGTGGAAGGGAAAGGACGGGGGACGAGGCGGACGCACGCGCCGCGTATGCATAAACGTCCAGGACGACACCCATCTACAGAAAGTGGCGGTCGAGTCCACGTCAAGGTGTGCGCGGAGCACGGTGATGGCAGAAGCTACGGAGTTGCAAACGTGCAGCACTACCGTCATATGTAGTATGTCGTGTTACGGATTCGGCCGTCTGACGGTGATTTGACAGGACCTGTTCTTCGAAAGAATTAAGAACAGAGTATTAAGGAAAGCATGCGTATATCAAACCTTCTCAAATCCGGCCGTGTGGGCAGAAACCAGAACAAGTTCTGAAAGCTTCAGCCTCAGATTGTGGACCAGTACGAACGATTTCCAGTATGTATGGGAAGATATTCTGTGTTCATGTGCGCATGCAGTGTACAGCGAGGGAACACTAAAATTATGTTCGTCATGATCTGAGGGAGAGATGCCTGCCTCTGTTGCCGCAGGCCGATGTATGCCGATGTGGCCGGCGGTGCCGGCCGAGGCCACGTGGAGGGCACGAATGTGGCGCCGAGGCTAAGGCATCGCGCGACGCGTTCAACGTCCGGGCTCGCTCACTCACCACCATCGACCGCCTCAAGGCCTGGCACATGTTGTCGCGAATTCAAGGACTTGCTTCTGTTGGAATATCAGGCTCAAAATGGCGCTTTTTGCTTATTGGTATGAGCAGCGAGGGCCAAGTTTCTTTGATGAGATGCGCCCACCCAGCAACGGTCCTGCATGCCATATTTGCAGAATTCTCCCACAACTCGACAATTTGATGCACTATATGCGTACGTTGCTTCCAGTTTCGCATGTTTGTTTGAGACCTCATCGTGGCTGGAGCATCCTTTGGGTATACTACAGATTTGGGCACCCCGCGCAAGCCTACATGAAGGATCCCCGAGACAATTTGCCAACCCCAACGTCTGAAGATAGCTGGTAGGTTGAATGATCAAACGTACTTTCTAAACGCGCCGGGTTTATCGCTAACACGCGTGGATCACAGTTACATCGCAGTGAGCTGATAACAACAGCGCCCGGCGCGGTAACGAAGCTGGGAAGGCCTCACTAGTCACTCATCATACGATGCAGGATCACTTCATTCCTATACACACAGAGGACCGCCACGGCGCCTATGTAGTCCCAATGGCGGACGTGCCACAACTGCACAGTATATAAGGACGTGTACAGGATGCCTACAGGATACATCGCCTCGTTGCGTTCACTTCCACGTGGGAATCTCCGTCCTTCGAACCCTAATACACGCATATCGTACGCATGTCCTTCAGGTCATCGTCCAGCATCTCCCCACCTCCGTCCACCATGCACACCGCGGCGTACAACATCTACGCCAGGGAGCTCCTCCCACGAAAGCACGGATATGCACTCTGGCACCCCGAGCACACCAAATTCGGCGAGGTTCAGATCGGCGACGTGGGATACCTCCACGACGGCGCCTTCTACCGCATGTTCAACGCCACCCAGTCCGAAAAGCAGCAGCGCCGCGTTCCGGACGACTATCAACCCTTCGTCATCAACGATAGACTCCTACACAAGACCAAAGACGTCATCAAGGCCAGCCTGGCTAGCAAGAGCGTCACATCCTACGACATCAGCGGCAGCGCCGGAACGTACGTTCAGTATTCATAGACCTTTTTGCCAATATGTCCGTACGACGTCTGACCCTTCCGTTACTGCAGATCGCTGCAGGCTGTCGGTGCGGGCCTCAAGTTCACCTGCGAGCGCGAGCACGGCGCGTTCGTCATCGTGAAGCCCTCCGCCGACCGATGGCAGATGCACCCTAACAAAACCCTCGCGCACTACTTCCGCACGCGTTTTGACAGCTGGAGGCACTTTGCGCAGGACCAGTTAGATCTGGACATCAGCCCGCACAACATCATGTTCGTGTACGGGACAGTCAAGACGGACGACTGGGGACTCGGCGCGTTCCTGCGGTACGAATCAGGCGGCGCGATCAATTTCGAGGCGAGTGTAGGGCCTATTGCGCAGGGCACGTTCAACGTCACCGTCACACAAAAGCATGGCGAGATCGCGGAGTATCGTTCGAAGCCTGCCGAAGCGAGCCTATCGCCACCGCTCTCTGCAATGTCTGACGAGACTGCGGATACGCTGACCGACCCCTCTTCGTCGTCGCTCTCGCTGAAGAGAACACAGACGGGGCCGCGGAAGGACCAGTGCCTCTTCATTCACTACTACAAGATGAAAAAGCGTCTGTTCTTCAACAGGGTGATCAAGGGCGCCGCAGGGCCGGA
Organism: Trametes pubescens; assembly: GCA_001895945.1. Lineage (NCBI taxonomy): Eukaryota > Fungi > Basidiomycota > Agaricomycetes > Polyporales > Polyporaceae > Trametes > Trametes pubescens. Next base: position 16,047 of record MNAD01000883.1, read on the forward strand.
CGAACTCGATCCTGGCTCGGGGAGCGACGGTGAGGATGGTATGTCGGTAGGCAGCGGCTCTGACGATGTGATGAGGGAGTACGGTACGGAGAAGGTTAGTGGCCAATATTGGTGCCATACCAGATCGAGCGCGCTGACCTGCTATGTAGATGTTCGATCCCGTGGACTACATCCTGGACTATATCCTGGATTATGTACTTGAGGTCAGCTTTCTCCACACAGACTTGAATCATTTACTGAGGAGAAGTATAGGACGGAACGCAAGCGGATGCGGCCATTGCAGGAATCGATCATCTATACACTCTATTTGTAAGTACTCTACCTCCTCTTCCACAACTGTACGTGCTGTACCCTTTACTCACACTCACCGATCCTTACTAGGACGAAGGTATCCCAGAAGACATCCCGGCTGCATTGCAGAAATTGCAACCACCCATCCTCTTTGTGGACGACGGAGGTGCGCAACGCAAATTTCATCACTACAACTTTGACTAACGTGCTTCCTAGTGGCGGCCCTGGCATGCGCCGAATGGGGCGAGGAATTTGACGAAATCGAACAACCGGATTACAGTGAAGGTAGATAGATGTTCCTTCGGGTGTCTGTTCTTGAACGCGACTGATCTTCGTGGTCAAGTTATCGCACGCGAGAAACAGAAGGCTCCTGATGCCGGTCCTCCCTCCCCCACAGAAGCCGGCGATGGAAATCGAAGAATGGATGTGGACCGATCAATATCCCCGGGCGATGCGAACGAGTCGCCTAGCAAAGATAGCAGGTCCGGGACTGGCCACGCTTACGAAACTGTCATGGTGCAAGACCATACCGGCGGTGTGGCCTGCGCTGCGTGGTCCCCCGACGGCCGCTACATCGCCACTGGAGCGGAGGATTACACAGTCGTCCTGCGCGACGGCACTTCCGGAGCATTTATGCACAAGTTCGAGGGCCACGATGACACGCTGTGGACGATCGCATTCTCTCCCGACGGACGACGCCTTGGCACAGGCGCACACAACGGCACCGCGTTGATCTGGGACGTGGACGCGCGCAGCGTGCTCGTCCGGCTTGAAGGGCACCAGAAGACGGTGAACTCGATCCAGTTCTCGCCCGACGGCACCAAGGTAGCGACCGCCTCCGTCGATGGCTCTGTCCGGATCTGGGACTCCACCACGGGCGCGCAGCTGCACATGTTCGCGGAGGAGAAGGTCGTCATCAACGCTCCCTTCTCTCCAGACGGGAAGTGGCTCGCGACGTGCGGCTCGAACTACGAGGCGAAGATCTGGAACGTGGAGACCGGCGAGCTGTACCACACGCTCAAGCACCACGAGGGGATCGTGTGGGCGGTCGACTTCGACCCGGAGAGCCGGCGCATCATCACCGGCTCGGACGACGCATCGAGCATCATCTGGAGCGTCGAGTCGGGCGAGCCGCTCGTCATCCTGCGCGAGCACCCGTCGCCGGTGTGGTCCGTCGCGTTCTCCCCGGACGGGAAGCAGGTGCTGAGCGCGTCGAACGACATGACGATCAAGCTCTGCAACTCGTTCACGGGCGAGCTCCTGCACACGTTCAACCGCAACGACGCGCTCGTGAACTCGGCTGTGTTCTCGCCCGACGGCGAGCTGCTCGCGTCCGGCGGCGGCGACAACGAGGTGCTCGTGTGGAGTACGCGCACGGGCAAGGCGCTCCCGCCGATGCAGGGCCATGAGGACAAGATCAACATGCTACGGTTCTCGCCGGACAGTGACAGGCTGGTCACTGCCTCCGACGACGGGACTGTCCGGCTCTGGACTCTGCTGGGCGGAGATGACTGAGGGATCGCATGGACGGACAAGCAACTGGAATAGGTATCGGAAACTCTCGTGCACATCATGCTGTATCTTCTGGATCGTCAACAGTTCAATGCATTCGACTGAGGTTGCGCAATACACAGCTTCCATTTCGCCGGCACGCCACTGAGATCACGATGTCCGCCTCTTACCGTACCTTTGTAGTCCTGAGTGGCGCCGTGGATAATCGCCAATATTGCGAGTGGTGTAACGCCTTTGGCGCAGGTGCGTCCTTCTGATCGCCCCATGACGACTCTCCTGTTGAAACGTTCTAAGTAATAGGCACAGAGATGGCTCTGGTGTGTCAGCTCATGCCACTTCAGCTTCAGTTCAGCAGGTTCCTTCGTGTCAAACGAGATTGTCGAGCGGACAAGAACGCTCATTGTGTAGCACCCAGCCCTCGAGCACAGCGTCGACTTGAACCGTTCTTTGAGACCGGCTTGGGGTATAAGTACCCCGCTTCTCTGCAGAGTGCTCTCCGATGCTCGAACACACATCTCGCCATCCCTCGACGCACCTAGCACTCCACATTTTACACCTCTCCCGGTCAATCCGAACGATTCTATGATGGGGTTACTTTTCGAAGATACAGCCATACGTTCAGGCACAGCCACTAAACTCATCGGTCACAACATTGCATCAACTCCACCTGTGTATGTCCCCCGCATCTTTCAGTTCGCAAAGACTCGTGCGCTGATGCCCAACGTACAGATCGCACAGACGGCCTCCTTCCCATTCTACTCACAGGCCATCCATGAGCCAAATGCTCCTCACACCCAGAGCGACGGTCAGCTGGAGCTGTCGGCGACACCGAGGGCCGCCTGCGTCGTACTCACCTCGAGTCTGACCCGGGTACATAACGATAGTCAAACAGCTGCGGTCGCTGCTGGTCGCATATCCCTGGGGCCGCAGTGAAGTAGCGAGCTTTGAAGCTCTTCCAATACCTCCCGGTGAGCCATGTCATCTACCATGCGTGCATCAATCACATTGCTAACGAAAGCGTCGGCGCACTAAGCTCCACCACGTTATTCGGGACGCTCGGAGTACTATCCCTGTGGTGTGCAAGGTCAATCTCCATGGGAAGCCACCTTACTCGGGCGCCCTTCGATGCTTCATCGTCGTCTTGGCTACTTTTACCTGCGCACCGAGTTGTCAGTGACGGCTGGTGTACGGTCTTGATCAGTGCACCTGAGAAGGATGCTACACGAGGATCGGTGGCTCGTCCTGGCACCCACCACGGCGGCTTCTACAGGGACTGTGAGCGTGGTCTCACAGTTCCCGACTACCCATGCAACACATGCGGAGAGTCCAGGGAAATGCCGCCCGGCGCCGACGACCTGGCGCACAGCCGATACAGGATCATCACCGTAGCTGGAGTCCGTCAAGCTGCCATTCCGTACAGTCGGTATTGCTGGATATCGATCAACCACGGCCGGAGGCCTGCAGCTGGAATACTGACGGCTCCGAGGATCTCAATCTGGCCTAGAGAGACGAGCTACAGGCCCCCTCAAACCTACCCCGTGACCACCTGGTCCTGAACAGGGCCAGCGCGGGCGCCGCCAGACCATACACTCGACATCCTGCGGTTCATCCTCTACAGCTCAGTCCGAGCTCGCCGGCCTCCGTTTCCAGCACGCTCCGACAAGACTGCGGAATTACCCATCTGCGGGCCGTGCGAATGGAATTCATGACCGAATTATGGCCAAGGATCGTCGTGTTCATCGCCGCAGGGCGCCCTTCTGTGCAGTGCCCTCGACAAACTCACTCCGGTACTCACGTGGAATACCCAGGCCGACCGGGCACGCGTTTGGGCAAAATGGGCTGTGCTCCACGGTCACTAGCAGCGTGGTACCGCCACGGACATACACACCATCCGTCTGGCCGAAACGCTCACAGAGAAAGACCATTCTCCGATATCGTTCCTTTCCACGATATCGGGTTTATTCGGTCTAAGGGGCGGCGCGAGGAACGTTGACCAGAGCATGAGGAAATGTTATGCTGGGCTGGGTATCTAGGGTGTGTAGCAGCAGTATTGTAAACTTAATTGCATGCTATACCGAGCGATCGCCTGGGATGTGAACAAGTGTGCCCTAGACAACGCCCGCTGCTAATTAAGGTGCGTTAACTGTACAGGACTTTGCAGGCCCCATTACCGGGCTGGTGACATGCCTGTCCTTGACGGAGTCGCCCTTCGCAGCAGGCTGGAAGTGTGCCGCTAGCCTCGGTCTCTGTAGCGATATGCAAACACCTCGAGCTCATAGGCGCTTTCCTGGAACATGTGCATGAGGAGCCATACTCGAGTTCGCACTGGGTACTTCGCACGCTCCAACGGCTTCGTATTGCTCTGCACATGCGCGCGGAAGCTCCTGTCAGCCATTTTCGAGTTAAGTGAGATATAGCACGGGGCGCGGTTCCCGCGTCCCATCAAAAACATGCGTACCGGGAGCTAGAAGTTCTCCAGATACGCACAGGACAGAATCGCCAACTAGCAGCAATCATCACAACAAACCTGGACGGCCGGTCTTCTACTACACCCTCGAGTAAAGTCTAGCGTTGAGCTTGTCCACCTCAGCGCCCGACACCGCGCACACCTCCCCACCTCCACCCTCCCGCATCTCCTTCAAGAACTGCGAGCCCTTTCCCCACGAATTCCTCAGCGCCTCCCCCACCTCCAGCGGAATGACCTCCACCGCGCCCTCCCCCAGCGCGAGCGCGTCCTCCGCGCCCAGCACGACCGTCACGTTGTCGCGCCCGCGGAGCCCCGCGAGCGTGATGACGACGGTGCGGATGGATGGGGCCGCGTCCCGGATGCGGAGCGCAAGCGCGTCGACGTCGAGCGTCGCAAGGTGCGTCTCGGCCGCGCAGGGGGCGCCGGGTCCGAAGAGCGCGCGGAGGTCGCAGTAGCGGACCTCGGTGGCGTGGAAGAGGGGGATCTGGAGGGCCGAGCAGCAGATGCTGAGCCCGATGGTGTGGATGGTGGTGTCCGCCAGGCCGGCGACGATCATGTCCTGCGGGTGCACAAAGTCGGTCAGAGACGACGAGCTTTGAAGGAGAACGCGATATGGACATGATACTGACCAGCGTGTGTGCAATGTCAATCTCCTCGGGGCGCACGGTCCTCCCCGGGACGAGCGAGATATCGAGACTGCGCAGGCAGACTGCGGTCGGGTCGCTCATCGCCTCGCCAAACTGGCCGTTGTCGAACCGAGTGACGTCGAACGACTCGAGTTGCATATACGGCGCCTGCGTGGGCCGCAGGATGGGCGAGAGGAACAGCGCGTCGAGCCATGGTCCGCATATGATGAGGCGCCGCACGGGGCATTGCAGCGCGAGGAGGAAGACGTCCCAAAGCGCGCCTCGGACGACCGTGAGGGCGTCCCATGTGCCGTGCTCCCGCTGTTCGGCCTCATTGCTCTCGTACGGGAGCAAGAATGACACAGGGTTTTCGGAGAACGTGCTGAGCTGCTGCTGGGAAGCGCTGAGGGAGAGGGAACGGAGGTTTGGGAAAGCGCGCACATAGCGCAGGGTGATCGGGAGCTCATTGTTCTCGAGGCAGAGTTTGGTAACAAGGGGATACTGAATGTCGTACAGCACACTTGGCGGGCCGGTGAGACCCCAGCGAGCAGAGATTGAGCGGAGCGTGCGTTTGGACTGGCTCATGAGCGAAATGAAGTTGCGAGCCTCTGCTTGCGCGGTCATACCACCTTCACCCTCGTCGCTTACACTTTCTCCTTCGTCATTGCCGGCGTCTTCGTCTTCGTCGTCTCCCCTCTCTACATCGCCTGCCCCTTCTCCGTCCTCTTCGGCATGTTCGAATTCATCTACACCGATTGCCGGCTCGGAAGACGGCGTTTTGTTGAGCAGCGCCACGCTCTTTAGCTTCAACTGGGAGGACCTGAGCATAGCGACGCTCAAGGGGCCCATGTCACTCAACTCGAGCGCCTGGATGCCGCTCAATTTCGCGAATGCACCCACGAGCGCAGGGTGTGAGCCGAAGAATGCCTCCGCCTGTCCGAGGCCGCATACCTCGAGCTTGAAAACCGGCGCGAAGCGGACGAAGAAGTCGACGAGTAATTGAGCCACGGGCTTTGAGAGGGCGCCGCCCAAGAAGACGATGCTGCGGAGGAACTTGAAGCGGTAGGGTCCTTCGGCGGACATGAACGCGATGAAGGACTCCAGTTCGGCCTCATGGAACAGCGTAAGCTCGCGAGGGACGAGCAGCTCGGGGCCGTGATGATAGAGTGGGCGTGAGACCTGCATCAGACGGCAGATCGTCAACGCGTCGGAGAACCTCATGACGTTGAGGAGGACATCGGCATTGAGACTCGGGCGAGTTGGATGGAGAGACATCTGCGCGTAGGCACTTCGGTCAGCGCACCTACACAACACTAAGTGCATGTATGCGAGATATACCTTGTTATTGGGGTGAGACTTGGATGGAGCGCAGCGGAGAGGTGGCTGTCCTCTATCGCAGCGAGGACGAAGAA